>CM076583.1:954348888-954653569 GCA_034641835.2 Pinus albicaulis | reverse complement strand
TGCTTATCATTTAAAGACAAATCACATTGATGTTCAATATCACTTTGTTAGAGATATGGTTGAGGCTAAAAGGGTGTTGCTACTGAAGGTGGACACTTTAAAGAATGTTGCAGATGCATTGACGAAGTCTGTAAGCACTCAGAAGTTCTCTGGGTGTAGAGAAACAATGTGTGTTGAAGAATTTGCCAAATGACTTAGCTCTCCTGTGGCCCCCTGTGGAAAGAAAACAACAAGTGGGAGAATGTTGGGTGTGTGCTATATTCTTTCCATGACTAGTCCCACGCGTTGTACGTTGTGCCGGGCGCAGCAGGGGGGTCACAAGGGGGGCGGCAGCCCCCCCTGTCGGGGTCTAGGGCAGCGCCCCAGCGAAATTTTTGTTGGTGTGCGATCCCACTCATAGGCGGACCCAACCATGTTTTGTGCATGATTTTGCACATGGTTTTTTTGGGTACGATGGTTTCCGACCAGTCAAAGGAACTACAGTTATGTTCTAATCCAGGGTTAATGGATTGGGGTTTATGTATTCTTCGGCATGTATATATATGTGTTGTAACACTAAAGGGAATATAATGAAAAATCAAGCTGGTCATCCCGATTTGGGATCCAGGGGAAAATATTTGTGTTTATCTGTTTTATGTTTTATGCTCTCGCTATTGTTTATTTTCTGTTATAAGATTCGTGTGTAGATAATTTCTGTTTAGGGTTAAAACCTACAATTTTATTTCTCTCCTCTTTCTTCAATTTCTGCTTCTTACCATCAATACTGAGTTCATTTTCTAAAAACAAAAGAAGATACAATATAGAGTGTAAGACATGAATGACAGTAAACACTAGAATATAAAGTGAATTTGACTATAAATAGTTTATACGACATATACCTCAACATGAGCAATGTTAAATCCATTTTTCCCCATACAAGTAAGAAACTCGAACAAATTTTCTTCAGTTGGGAAATAGTGGCAACTATAAAGTGGCCAGATGACCTGTATAAACGAAGAAAATAAAATGTCACCATATATAAAAAATAACACCTTAGTAACTTAGTATTCAACCTTTAGGGAAAACTTAGGAACAATCATGTCAACTAAGTTATATGCTAAAAATCTCAAGTTGTAGATAACTTGTGAAAACAAATAATATGAGGTGTGATGTTTAATCCTTGTCATTTTATTCGCAAAAAAAATTCATTTTCTAACGCATGAACTTCGTCAAGTATATAAACAACATGTGTTAAAATAATAACATGAAAGTAAACTTTTCTGATATTCATGAAAAATTTTTAACATAAAATAGCTATAAGGATTCCAATAAATATCATGTAATACTAATTTCATCTTCAAGTTTTGGTTGTTGTTTAAATGGACATGTACCAAGTATTTTCAATTTCATGGTTAAATGATAAAACGCAATCAAAAGAAGCATCCAAAATACAATCAAACAATAAAGAGAGGATATCATGGAATGGAAATTGCAATTATAAAAAAATTTGTTTACCTGTCCACCGATGTCGTGTCTGGCATTCCTAAAACATTTTCTTTCCCAAAATAACCCTGAGGTGAAATAATTAGAACATTAAAAGACATGAATTCCTACTAGAAAAATTTACAAAGTTGATGGCGCATGTGCCTAAAGGATCTCTAACAAAAAATGAATCATATCCAAGACGTGTTATGCATTGTCTCCCCATCCTGTTTCCAATCACAGTTCTTGTAACCTGCCCACAACATAGTCAAGTAAAAATCAAACGAAGACATTGACATTTGTTTTTATATTTTATATCTATAAAATTTGAATCTAATTTGTTTCATGAACATATTAATTCATATTTAAATCCTTCCTGACATATGAGAAGGTATCAATCATGTAGGATATCAAAAAAGTCTACCTCAATGAGGTCCTCAAACAATTTCTACAATATCAGTATTTTTCTTGCTGTGGCACCTTGGGTTAAAAAAAGAACATATCTGTAAAAGAAAAATGCATATATTACTTATGTTCTAACTTTGTATATGGTGTATTCTTAGGCAGCTTTTTAAGATGTTCCTCCGTCTTTACCAAAGCGAATTGTAGCTTGGTTAAACTATGTATCTTTTGATTCAACATCAATTTCTGCAAGATAATGTCACACATTATTCTTTCCTATTTATTAACATATTACATATGATAAATTGAAAAACACATAAAACCAAGAGCAACCCCTTTTCTAACCAAAATAAACAAACAAAAAATGCCTCTAATAAAACTTCATTATAATATTAGAAAATGAAAAGAGAGTGGATATTTTGTTGTTTGACTTTTCCCATTTTTGTTATGAAAGTGCTCGAGCTTCATGAACCAACAAATGTGAAGGAAGTTGTAAATGTGAAAAAAATTATGTTGACCTAATTTGTAGACTTCTTCAAAATTATGTGAATGATGCCATTTTCGGATGTGGTAAATCTCATAATAAGAAATGGCCACATTGGATGCAAATATTAAATATAAAAACTCGTGGACATGGCATGTATTATAATCAATTACATTGCAATGACGACCATGGGCTTCCACGGGTTATAGGTCCTCAGTATGTTAGTATTGATGATGAAAGAGAGATGGTAACGATAAGTATGGGTGGTCCTAGTTTGTATGGTGGATGTCTTCAAACCAAGGTCATCATCTCAATGAAGTTCTGACATGGTAAACCTTGATCTGGTTTTCACCTAATTTCATTCCATCATACTTTGTCAAGACTCAAGAGGACATAATGGTCCTTCAACTTATAATAGGGTTGCTTTTGAGGTTATGATAAAGCTTATCCAAAGCAAATGGATTTTTGGGCTCCAAGAGATATGGATATTTTAAATGATAAAAATTATACGTTTATTTCCCAAAATTCAAATGTAGGGATACACTTTGTGGATTTTACTAATAGATAGAATGAGAGAAATAATCCATGAGGAGAATCTATTGGTCATTGTGATTAGGGAAATACTTGGATATAATAAGACTATTTAGGTTCAAATCAAATATGGTGTTGATTCTTGTAGTTCCTCAGTTGCTGGTAGTTTTTAAGGTAGGAATTTTGGTTCTTCAAGGGTAGGGTCCTTCAACTTAATTGCATTTGCCTTGGTCCTATCACCCTTGGTATATACTGCATCTGCGCATCCCAGGCTGGCGCAAAACATTATTTCCTAGATAAGGACTCATCAAAGACCAGAGCATCTATATCTTGCAGGGCTTCATCGAGTTTCTCAGTTCCTCCTACCGAACCAAATGTCATCATGAAATCTTCGGCCATTGTACCCCAGTGACGAGTGCACTAGTGTAGATCTGCCTCCAAATACCAGGTGGTGGGGATTGTTCCTAAGGCATGAATAAACATATGGACCCATTTATTCCAAGTTTTTTTATTCCATACTTCCTTCCAGATAGGCAAGTGCTTGCATGAATCCCCTCAACCCGAGAAGAGTTCCATGGGTGGGTTGACTGGAGGATCAAATTGTAGGATCATCATTTTTCGACATTCCTCCCAATCCTGAAAAAGATTCCTTATGAATTTCCCACCACCGCACATGGGTCACGCGCATAGCCAATTCAAGGGCCCAAAACCTCCGTTCTTCAGGGACATCCACTTCAAATGCTTTAAGAAATTCCTTAATACTACCAGAACCATCAAAGTAGGCCAATTCTCTTACCTCTAAGGAGATGCATCGAAAGCTCTTTGTGATCTTAAGGCACCGCAACGCAGATACATCATGCAACTGGTTCTACCAATTTTCTATCTCTCCATCTGAGTCTGAGAGGCATTCGCTGTCTTTTTCCCAACATAGCATGCCATCAGTCATGGGGTTGATCCAATCATCGTCCCGAGCAGTTAGTTTGTAAATGTGATCAACATCCTCCTCTTCATGCACTGGTTCGATATATCATTCACCTTCTGCTAGATCCAAAGGGACTATTGCCCGCATACCCTCATTTTCAAATATCATACTTCTCCTTTTAAAATTGATGATACCTCCCATGTCAATAGCCCAGTCCAGGCCTAAGAGCACAGGGTAAGGGTTCGGATAACCCACAATCTATATTACTTCAAAATCCACATAGACTTTAACTCCTGCAATATCCACCACAACCTTCGGCAATCATCCTAGTGGAATGATCTTTTGTTGATTAGTCATCCACAACCGAATAGTGGACCATTCCAACTTAGGTTCTCCCATCCTTTGCCGATTGGCTACAGTGCCCCTTATGCACCATTTTTCTTCACTATTTCCAATCGTTTGGACCCCCACCAAAGTCGACGAAGTTTATGCATTTCCTCTCCTAGCGCCCGCGAACCAAACAGAAAAGTGATTGTTCTTTCACCGTAGTAATTTTCCGTTAAAAAGCTCAAAATAAGAAGATTAGGTGGCTCTGAGCCAGTGCAGAAATGGGAAGTTCCAAGGTTTGATTCTTCAGACGTCCATGGTATTCCACTGAAAGAGGGAGGGGGATCTCGAAATCCGGAAAATTTTGAAAGTGCTGAGTTGTAAATTTATGTAGATGTTCTATGCTTGATGCAACTTTACTTTATCTTTAATACTAGACAACAATCACGTAAATAATTAAGTAATATGCTGATAGGACATACCAGAGGATCAACAAAAGACAAGCCAGAAAAATATTTTTTTTTTGGTGCATTATGGCGATCAGTAGGATGCTTCAACCAGCAAAGTCTCCTTGGTCAACCAGCCCAGAATGTGTCACAACAACCCTCAAAACAACCAAACTGTCAACTCAAAGTCAACCCTAGAAAACTCAATGCATAACAACAGCAAGTAAAATTCAACGCAGCATAATCTACGATCAACCTTTGACCTCGGTTCTTGTGCCAAAAAGTACAGACTGCATAAATCGAATTCCATGCCAAAATTCAGCTCCTTTAAACCATGAGTTGACCAAATTCAACGCTGGTAAAACCTGTGGTAGAAACCCTAGCTGCAGCAGAAAATATTTTCGTCCTTCTCCCACGTGTGAACTGCATATTTTCCTCCAAGTAGCTCGAACCAATCAGAAGTGGAGAGAGAAATATGTGTGATGAGGAGATGAGTGAAATGTCCTCCAACGTTGACTTTATTTATATCCATCACTGAGGGTGTGTGACACATCTGTTGGGGGTGTAAAACCTTAAGGCTGACCTGCACATATTTTGAAAGTATTAAAAATAAATTCAAAATAAATTTTCTACTCTTCGGATCAAGATGACCTTTACATCAATCTTGCACCTCTCCAAAAGAGGAACCCAATAAAAATATTGGTGTCTTCATCTAAGCATCACAACATGGAGTTTGGACCTAGTTGTCTGATTTAACATGAGTTCAATTCCCGGAGCCATAAATAAGTGTTATGAATGTGTGGCTCTGTTGTTTATGAGGTTGTTGTCAACATCGCTCTTTCAGACAGTTGGCAGGCATTTCGTATGTGATATTGTCACGTTGTACGGCCGCATAGTGTCGAAGGGTTTGGTGTCACTGAATGCTCAGGGGCGGAGAGGTTGACTCGAGCAGATTTACTTTCAGTGTCGTCTATTGAGGAAAATCAATTTGAAACTTGGATCCTCAAGTTGCACTGTTATAAAATTTCATTGTTCAGAACAACCAAACATTCCTTTTGGGCATGGCTTGGAAGGAGAGAGTTTAAAATCTGTGTAGAATTTAAATGAAAGGAATGATAAAAAGGTTCCTAGAATATCTTCCAAGTTGGACTGATATGGTGATTGTGTTATAACGTCAGTACCAACCATGAGGAGATAAAAAAGAGAGCATGTGGCCAAGAACCGTTCTCCTGGTATTACATATGCAGGGAATGGGAAGACAGGGATCTCTGAAAAACCTGCAAGGTTCCTCCAATAGAAGAAGTTGCAAAAGTAAATATTACTAATACGACAGACACTATGGTGGATGGTGACCAAAATAATTTCTCTGCATCAAAAAGATTAGATGCACGTAGGTATAGACAATCTATGTCAGCAAAGTTTAAGGTTATCATAAGGGAACCACAAGAAGGAGAAAGCACAAAGAATCAGGTAAGTGATGCTTCCGCTGCCATTGATAGAAGTGCAATAAGAAATAAGAATACGGAAATGGGGGAGCATGTGACACTGCAGCTAAAGTCGCTGGACAATGATGGAAGATTGCAAGATTTGGAACAAAACACGGAAAGTGGGCTAGGTGCTTCTGGACAATATAGCGCAGATAATAGCTTGACTATGTTTGAGAAAAGTAGCGAACAGAGGGAATTCACTCGAATAAATAGAAAGCGAAAGCATCAAGCTGAATTGCAACAGGATTATGTGCCTACTCAAATAGCTATCAAATCCCCAGCTAAAGTTGTTGGTGCTCACAATCAAACTTCAGGGCTTAACATCACTGAATGAGAAGGTTTGGAGGACCAAGAAGAGCAATTTCGCAGAAGCAGTAGGATTCATAATAAGAAAGATATACAACAAAATTTAGTTAAAGAGAGTTACTCAGCGTCTGAGAGAAGATCTGGGAAAATGTACAAGTTTAAAGTTTTGGAGGACACAAATGGTACTAGTACAGATGATGATGTTCAAACTGGAGGTTTCACAGATGTTGTTAGAGACCATGAAATAAATTTGACAGGTCTAAAGGTTTCAAGAAAAGGACAACATGATGTTGTACAAAATCAGGTTAAAGGATGTATCCAATATATAACTAGCAGCCAAGGAGTTGGTTCACGTGAATTTCTTGAATAAACATCTGGAGAAAAGAGTTATAAAAAGAAGAGAAAAAGGAGCATATTCAAGAAAGGATATGTCAACAGGGACAAGAAAGAAGGAAATATGCTTTATGATTCTGGCATGGATCTTGTTGTTTCTGTTCCTATTGGGGACAAAGGTGAAATGCAACAACATGGGATGAGTGAGGATCAACATACCAAGGAATGGGAACAATGTAGCAACTGCAAAAAGTGGAAGAGGATAGAGAATATTCAAGTATGTAGGCAGTCTTGGTGTTGTGATGACAGTGCATGTCATGCTTTGAATGCTACTTGTGCTGCTTCACAGGAGGAAACTAAACAGGGTATTTCTGATTCTTGCGTGCACATTGAACCAAATACAAATGCCGATGACCATGTGGAATCACGTGATTGTTTTCAAAGAAATTAATCTTCTGCTGATATATGTGGAAATGTAGGAGTGGGGCAAGAATATGCTAATGGAGATTATGAGTCAGATGAGAATAACATAAGCAATGATTCTGAACCAAAGATGATTGTTTGGGCTAAGATAGAAAATGGCAGATGGTGGCATGCTTTCATTGTGCTAAATTCTGGTTAACATATCTTGATTTCAAATTGACATCTATTTCTAGAAATGAAAACTTGAAGTCTTTATCTCATGACATGTTAACCCATGCATGTGACATATCTGAGATTGATAATACACCAGAGAATGGTATTATTGCAAAAGTACCATGGGAAGGAAGGTATGGAAAAGGTTTCCCACTACTTAGTGAGTCAGACAGCCAATTGACAGCAGAGAAGATACTACTAATATTTTCTGGAAAAGGTTACCAAAAGGAAGGTGTATAAAAAAACATGGTACTACTGGACAAATGCATAGACCAAGAATAAAGGTGCAGTACTATGAAGGATCACCCATTAAATCTGTGTATGATTCTGATGATGTAGAATCAAAGAAGAAGCAGAGAAATGTATGTGGAACACTTGATCCAATCTCAATATCCTCCTGGCTTAAGCATGAAAAAAAGTCATTGGATATTGAAAAGGAAATAACTGAAAACAACATTCAGTTGCATGCAGATGGTGGCAAACAAACATGCAATGAATCTGTAAAAGATGATTGTGGAAATTTTTGACATCCCAAAAGCAGAACGATCTTAGGCAGGATATTATCACAATTCCCAAGGAAAAAAAAACCTGAGACTGTTTATTTATGTAATTATTCTGAGGCAAATTAATTTGAATTTTCTTAGAATCAAAAGAGGCTAATCCCACCCAACCCCCTTCCTCAGGCCACTCGGGGATTATTTGTGCTCTGCAATAGGTCTTAACTTCTAAATAAATTTCCTACTCCTATATAAAGCTCGGAGTGGCTATCTAAGGCAAGTATAGAGGAATTTATTTAGGACTGAAGCAGATCCAAGACTCTTTAATACGATGCAGTGGTATTGGATAGATTCTCGGAGAATTTTCTGAAGGAAGTCCAAGGAAGAAGAAGAGTTTTATCCTCCATCTTGACCCTTGAAACCATTTGGATATTAGCCTTGATTAGAATTCACAAAGGTTTATTCAGGTCTATGTATTTCTAGTTAGAATACAACTTTGTCCAATACGAAATTATATTGCAACTGTTTGAAACTATACTAAAATATTAAATTTGGAGAATATAGTGGTAATATGAAATTCTATTGCATGGTTAAACTATCGTATTATCTACTGTAATGTTGAGATATCAATGTTATTTACTGAAGACTTCATTCATTTGTATTGGATGAATCTTGGTGTCATTGTCCGAAAAATAATTTGTTGAAATCTTAGGCTGAAAATTTCCCTAGGATCTCAGACAAACAAGAAAATAAAATTTACCAAATAAATAATAAAGATCAGAATTTTCAATAGCTATAGTAAAGCTTGAACCTACCAATTATTCTTCAACCTTAGAGTACTGAGCATGCGATTCCAACTTCATCCCATAAAAGTCCTCCTTCAATTTGCATACATGGATCTCTCACCCTCGCACCTGAAACCCTCTCAACTGATTTGATGTATGTTGCCTCCTCTATTAGACCATTAAGAAACAATGTTTTTACATCCATATGATATAAATTCCAACCAAAAATTGATGCTAAAGATATGAAGAACATGATGCAAGTACACTAGCAACTAGAGTAAATCCTAAAGGCGTCCTCATAGTCAACTCCTCTCTAGAGAATAGTCTCACTGTGAACTGAACCTTAGTACATTTTTGTGGTATCTACTGCAAGCTTCACCTCAAACACCCCCCTATAATAAATCACAAACTTCCCCACTTGTGTTGGCACAATCTCCCAAACAACATTCTTCATTATAGAGTTGTGAATGATCTATATTTCCTCCTTGATTAGACCATTCAGAAACAATGTTCTTACATCATTTTGATATCAATGCCAACCAAGGATTGATGCTAAAGACATTAACGAACTTGATGAAAGTACACTAGAAACTAGAGTAAATGTGTCTTTATAGTCAACTCCTCTCTAGAGAATACTCTCACTATGAACATAACCTTTGTACCTTTTTATCTGCTACAAGATTCACCTCAAACATCCACCTAGAATAAATCACAAATTGCCCCACTTGTGTTGGCACAATCTCCCAAACATCATTCTTCAGTATAGAGTTGTCCACGTCCACCACAACATTCTGTCATACCTGCTAACCAACTACCTCCACATAACTAAAAGGCTCTACAAAAATGATGGAAGACATCGGTGCAACATAATTCAGAAACTTTTTAGAAAGATAACTCACTACAAAGGATGGCTTTGGAGATCCAACATGCTCCTATGCATCCTACTATGTTTAGTACCACCTAGGCTGCCTTATTGAACCAAAAAATACTAAAGTATCACTTCCACCTCCAAAACCTTGCTAATCATCACTAGGACGGAAATGGTTTCTCCCTCGTAAACCTCTACTAAAAGGCTCCTAAGACCTTGAGGGACCATGCATCATCACAAGGTTCACATCTCAGTCCACTATTATTTTCCATTGTAACATACTGTAGACTCCATAGGCCTTGCAGGACTCATTATATCCAACAAAAACACCCTTCAAATTGGAGTGTTTCAATTTAGTTCGTTTCTCCTAAAAAATATGAATATATACAGGACAAAAACACAAAAAGTGTGATACCTAGGATTTCTCACCGATGAAAGCTTCCTTCGGTGGTTTGTCCTTCAATACCTAGAGAGGAAACCTGTTTAGGATGTAGACAATTGTACCACATGCCTTTACGGAAAGGAACATAAGGAAATCTAGGTCATGAACCATAGCCTCATCTGTCTCAGTCTGAAGCATTTGTTTTTGGAAAAAAGTAATGCTGGATCACAATCATCCTTAAAAAACAAAAAATTACTGGTATATCCACTGTTTTGACAAGGTTTGAAATTGAAGACATCAATTAAAAGACTTCTAGAATAGTAGATTTCCAACTATACCTGTTTACCAGCTTGCCTATAGATATGAAGAGCCTGAAGAGAATCATGACATTGCATTTCAAAGAATTGCAGGTAAACAATTTCAGTCACTAGTAGCTACAGATCAGGGATGAGTAAGATGCTAATTGAATATACTAAACCATAACATTCTCTACCATGTCAACAAGGTTGATGGTGGCATCATTAATTGCAGTATAAAGTTTAATGCTCTCCCATGAAACCTGCAACATTGTACAAAAGACAAATAAGTATCCCCATCATAAAGTACAATATCAACTTTAGCAAGTGAAACCTCTTTCTTCATGCAAAACAACAAAGGAATTTTAACCACCAAAGATTGAAGATTCTACAAACCGTTGTGAGTGCATACTCTATCACATGATATAGCTGACCTTTCTGGCTGCACATAATTAGATAATTACATGAGCTCACCCATACAACATTATGTACTGCTTTCAATCCAAAAACACACTGAAATGACATAAAACTCAAAAAGTCTAAAGAACATATAATAAGTATCCAACCTACAAATTCATAGTTACTGTTCATTCAACAATGGTGGCTCCTATGTAATACCTGACACCCCATTAGATGATAAAGATATTGCTTCAAAGGTGGATCCTATGTAATACCTGACACCCCATTAGACGATAAAGATATTGCTTCAAAGGTGGTAATTGTTCTAGCAATTTAGGAATGTCCAGTTCCCTGGTTCTCTGCAACAAAAAAATGTCTATCGATTGGAATTTTCCATTTTTGGTCCATAACATGTTGAGAATAATATTTAATATAAGAAAAGGAAATAACTAAAGCTATGAGGTGCCCAAAAATAAAATGCAAACAATGTATGTACCAGAGAATATAAACTAGTAAACTAGTTGATCTAAGAAGACAATTCACCTAGATTTACACATACAAAACAAAGGTACACTAGAATCATAATGACTTATCCGTGTAATACTGGTAAGAAAGCATCAATTTGAAGCCTCTGAAAATGAAACAACTTAGTTTTTTTGTGAGAGAACAATTACTGTTAATGTATAAAAATATAATGTATTCATAGTAATTAACTCTAGAACTCTCTAGTGTCTTTGGTGTTCAACATATAAAAACAAGCCCCTCAATGCTAATATTTGGGGAATCTCATTGGTTGAGGACGTCTACAACTTGAAATTACTGAAATTCACATAGGGTGCCAAACTGCCTTCAATATGCTTCGAGATGCTGCAAATTTAAACTATAAGAGCCTTTCAGTAAGCTCTCGAGTCCTTTGCTCGCTTTCAAATTTTCACTTCCATTTTTCTAAAAGCAATAATATTTGAAATATTGGGAGAAATCACACCAACTTTCTTTGATGAGGTCACTAGCCAGAAATTAGGCATTATTTTAAGAATTCATTAATCTCTGTTAGAAAAGAAAAATGTGCAACTGCAAAGGTAAAGGTGGATCTATGTGCCTTTTAAATTCAAAGTCCTGATCAATTTGTGTCATGATAGAAATTAATCAATCGAAAATTAATAACTTCCACATGATGTTTCTTAAAGTTTGAAACCATTTGAAAGAATATTAGATACCATGGATAAGAACATATAATAATGCTATAGAAGCTGATGCAAATACTTAAATTTTGACAGTTAGAAAGGTCTTGATGGCTGTCATCAGCTAGAAAGAGGCGTTGTAGAGCTGCTACTAGAAAAATCTTCTACATACAAGATAAACGAGTCCTTTTGATAATTATTTTTTCATGTATTCTGACATCTTGAAGAGTTGCAAAATTTTAGCAAAGTTTGACCAAATTTCTATTATGTCTCACAAAGATCCCACAGTGATACTTACATTGCCTAAAATATGCACGTGAATTACATACCTTTTTATCAGTGTCAATTCACGACTGTAGCAAAAAATAAGTCTCAGCAATGTAGAATTATATTGTATAAATGAGTTCTTGTTTCTTCCAGATTTGTTCTAGTATTTTCATATCAGTTTAAAATGTATCACAATGTCTACTATTGTAATAAGTAACCAAGGAATTTTTTTTATGCCAAACAGTGTTTCTTGGAGGATCGTATTTGTTCTGGTGTCTATTATCAGAAGTAGCAAAGTTATTGAGCATGCACATCTTTTGGCTTCAATCAGATTCATGATGTAAACTGTGTAAACTGTGCCTGTGGAAACTAAAGAACTCTTAATGTCTAGGATTTTTATTTTGTTCTACGATGGAATACTTTAATTTTTCCAGTTCCAATTCTCTATCTTACAGAACTTCTGATTCTTAGTTGAGTCCCTAGAAGGTTCTTGTAGAACCATAGACATTAAGAAGCTTACCTTCCAACGCTGCCTTTGATTGCATCACTACTGAGCAATGATTTTGTCTGAGCAATAATCATATGCATATTAGTCTGGCTTCAAAGGTTGGAATCAAATCAATTATATTCAGATTAATTATAGTTACCAACAGCTATCTTTTCTATCATGTTCCCTAGTAAGATGTGTAAAAGGAAAAATATATGCCAAACTTAGAGACCTTCTGCTATCTTCTACTATTTATGTTAATTGATATTTAGATATACAAGCTAGTGCTCAAACAATTGACTATTAAAGTGTTTCTGAGTTAATCCTTACTAAGAAACAAAGAAAATCTAACAATAGTTCAAAATTTTTCCTGAGGATGAACCACATTAGATGGTTCGAAACATCGACCCTAATCTGATGATGTCATTAATCCAAAAGACTCATCTACAAAAATATGGATTACAGAAGTCTGAAGTCAATAATTAGGTAAAACTGTTAACCATCGAGTCAATATACTGTAATTCTCTCTACATGGATTTTCCCAAGGTTAAAAATTGTTGAGATACTCTGACTTGCATTCCTCAACTGCTTTTAATATTTGTTTTCTTTGATCTTCCTGGAATCTCATGTTTCTCATGACTTTTAATTCAAAGTATGGGAAGATAGTATTTGAATGCATGCAACTTGACTAAAAACTGAGCATATCATGTATTTTATACTATGAGGCTTGCTTTATGTGACGTACATAAGTTCATAGCAAAGCTGAAACTTGGATTCTTCATGTGAATAGTATATAAAAGTTTAGTTCCGTTAGCAGTGGGCTTGTATGCTTTATACTGCAGTATCAAGAATACTGATTATTTGATAAAGAATACTCATGCTCACTCTTATGACCCTAATGGGAGTATTTTTGTGGTCAAATGTATATGTAATAAAGAATTCACATGCTCTATGGTATGACCCTAATGTGGTCAATGGTATATGTATGTAGAAAGTTGGACACGGGGAATGAGTGAGGATATTTATTATAAAGGTCAATAGAGTCATTATCAACCTTAGAGACCTGTGATCTGTATTTATAGATATATTTATGTTTTTTGGGAGTTCTCCTGATGTGTTAGGATATATTGTGTAAGTCATCATTTTGATATTTCTAGGAGCTGTGCTCCACTCCTATGTTGTGTGTACATGTTCTGGGCAGGTTTATTATACTATTTTGTGTATTAGGCTAATAACACTCACATTTGCCTTGCTGGATGTTTGTTGTGGTAGGCTCCGACTCTTCTTCGGTACCTGAGGGAGCCGCGGAAAGAAAGCCTTTGAGCAGCCATTGGAGTTCTCAACATTATAAGAAAAACTCCACAGGGAAGTTGTCTTGAAACATAATAAAGATAAACTATAGATTCTATATGAGTGAGGCTGTAAATAGTAAGAGCGTTTGTAATTATTACAAGTTGCACGGGATCATATTGTATAGTCTAATCAGAATTGGCCTGTCCTTGACATATTTTCTATTACCTCTAGCGATATTTTAGGACAAAATTTTATCATGTTCTGAGTTGGCACCATAGCCGATGAAAAGCTTTCCTGTGGCTCCTAGTGTTATTAAAAGTTCAAATTGAACCATGAATGGTTCAACTGAGATCATAGAAATACATATATAAGATAGCAGTCCACTAAAGTACCATTCCATTCGATGCATTTTGTTCTTATTGTGTAGAGCGAGGGAAGGGGATAGTGTCGGTAAGCTTCTCTATCATTTTGAAAGTGCAGCTTATTTCTTTTCACATGTTAGGTTGTATCATGTACAACAGGTTTTAAATAGGCATGTATTTATGCAATTGATAGCTTTTGCAATATCTTCAATTGAGGTCTTGCAGATATTTTGCAAAGACCTGGAGTGTTTCATTCAGCTAACAATTGAGAAAAAAGTGTTTCATTAAGTTATTAATTTCTTACATGTATTTCCCTCTGAGCTATACTAGATCATTTAATTATGCAGAAATCTAGTTTAAGATTGACATGCTTGTAGATTGAAGGTGCCCAAACCCTTTTATTGAAGATTCATATTTGTACATTAGAGTTAATGCATTTCTTTTTAGGTCAGAAATGTTTGGCATTCTATTATCGTAGGCCTTTTCACTCAGAAAAATTAGGGATCCACGGCCCATCTGCATTTCATTCTACATCCTATTTCCACCATTTTCATAATGTCTACTATCATATCTAGATAAATAATTGAATTCTTTAACACTAGCTATGGCATTTACACTCAGCATCACAAAATTCCATGACTCTTGGTCCAGGTTACAACTGTTACAAAAATTATTTACAAATAAAAAACCAATCTCCTTCTATTACGCAGGTGCCTTAGATGTTGCCTCAAGTGGAGTTGCCAGTTTTAATTCCAATGGGCGTAATGATGGCCCTACCATGATCGGATTCTGATTTTCGTTCTGCTATCAATCTGGCCAGACTTCTCTATCTTGTTCATCCATTCCCCTGGTTTAGTTATAGACTTTATGTTGGTTTCCAAGTAAAATGCCACTAATCTGGATTCTTAATCATATTCACAAACTGGTGATGGAGTTCAATATTATCTCTAAACATTGAAACTCCAAATCCAACCAATTTTTGTTTGAGTTGTAGGCTAGCTCATGTTACCAACAAAAAGATGTTTATGCTCTCTCTGGCCCTCATGGGTCTTGGTTATGTAATTTTTGGATGAGTTTTAATGATACTTGTACTTCATTTCACCCCTGTTTACAGTATTCCCCCAACTTTTTCCATTGTTAGAAGCATTTTCTCTCCTACCCAGTCAGAGTATTATCTTCAAAATGGTGTTGTAGTTGCTCTAATTCATCTGTGTAGAAAATGGTTCTTCTTTCCCAATCCTCTCGCTAGGCTATTTTGAGACTTGAGTTAATGGTTCATTTCCCTCCTATCTCTTCCCCAGCATGTGAAAAAATGCTACTTCTCCCTCAGCTAGGTTGGAGCTAATGCATTGCTATTACAAGTTGTCTAGATTTGAATTTTGAATACAACAATTGAATATGATGTCCAGAGCATTTATCAACTTGATGATTCAATTTTCACGGGATTTTTCTCAACCCACTTAATTTTATTATGTCAACTGGGCTAGGAGAAAAGTGCATGAGCAGGTTATCAGGCGATGAAATTTTTTTACTTTTTGGTAATGTGGTGTGCACTGTGGGGTTTATAATTCCCTGCAAAATGACATTTCAAAATAAATTAAAAAATCATAATTCTTTTCCACATTCTGGTAAAAAAAGAAAAAATAAATTAATTATTTTCAACATTCTTGTTAATGTACCTAGAAATCTATAAAATCTCTTTTCTTCAACAGAAACTGCCCAATTTTTGTGGGCAGAAAACACTTGGGATCTGTCGCTTTGGGTATTGCTATGAAACACTTGGGACATGTTGCTTCAAGAATTCATATGATGAAACACTTGGGAGATTCCGCTTTGGGAATTCCCATGTATGTGAGAGAGGTGCAATGTTCATGGGCTAAAATGTTGGGAATCAAACTTGATCCAGTGCTGGAAAACTCCACTAGTGTAGTACTGCTGACCTATAACCAAATAAACCAGGAAATATATAAACCTCAGCAATAAACATACTGAACAAAATATTATGAACCCTGAAGGGTAACCGACATGCTTTTGGCATGCTTGTAGGGGTCACCGACATGCTTTTGTCATGCAAGTATGAGGATGCCTCTGTTCATGTGGTTGATAACTTCGTTCTTATCTCTGACAATGCGTACACTAAAGGATAAGTTTTACAAATGGAGAGATTGATACTTAGTACTCTGCACTTCAATATGGCTGTCCCAAATCCTTATGTCTTCATGAAGAGATTGCTGAAGGTAGCTGAATCTGATGAAGAGACAGAAAGATTGTCTTTTTTCTTCATGGAGTTTTTCCTAGTGGAGTACGCTATGTTGAGATATCAACACTCCATGCTTGCGGTGGCTGTATTTTATACTGCAGAATGTGCCCTGAAAAGAATTCCATGTTGGAATGGAAGTATTGAATGCAACTTTGGGAATCTGCCAAGATGATGGTGCATTATCATCAGAAGGCAGGGGAAGGGAAGCTTACTAATGTTCACAGGAAATACTCTACCTCCAAATATGATCGTGTAGCCAAGATGGAACCAGCTATCTTTATTAGAGACATGGTCCTCTAGGATACTGACAGATTAACAATAATTTTATAGCATGGTCTACTAACTATGCAAGCTCATGTCATGTCTTTTATTAGGTTTTTATTTTATGCATACGTATTGTAGTTGGATTTCATATGCTAAATTAAGCTTTGAAGTGATCATGATGAGATCCTAATTATTTGATGGACAAGAAGAGCACTGGCTTAAGTTTAGTACCATCAGGATTTCCAATAATTGTTGAAACAAATAAATTGATGGTGTCTCAAGGGCTGGCTCAAAGCACTGAATCTTCCTCTGACCCTCAAGCTACTCGGGGTATATATGGTGGAGCACCTAGTAGTGGAGCTAGTAGCAATCTGAATACACAAAATGGATCCATTGTATCGAGTACAGGTATAGGGCCGGCCATAGTGCCAAGTTCTCTGTTCCCTACTAATGTTTCTGTTGAATTACAAATTCCCTATTGGATTCGTATCATTTATCACAAGAATTTTTCAGTTGATATGTGCTTATTTGCTAGTGATCAAGTATGGCTGCAGCTAGCTATACCACCTAAGGGTGGTGCTCCTGAAGGAGACTCAATGCTCTATCCAAAATTTCAGCAAGTTATCGTGAGGTATGTTGATGCCAGATTAAATACTCTGGAAACTCATCTTAATCCACATTTAGGGGTCCCAGAAACTTCAGTTAATTCAAGTATGAATGTTGGGCAGTCTCCTGCCGGCAGTGCCAATGAAGTAGGCACAGTTTCTCCTGGAATTTCTCAACCAAAACCATTAACCCGAAGGGGAGACACTATATTAAATAGAGTAACTAACATAAAAAATGCGTTGGAAACACAATTTTTGGTGGCACATAGAGCGGGAATGACTTTGGTTAAGTTTCCTAAGACTACAGGAACTGGTCTGCCAGTTGATGAGGATGAAGAGAGGTCTATTTATGTTCAACTTGGGAATGATAGTGGTTATGGAGGTGGTTGGGTCCCTCTTGTTTCTCTTAAAAATGTTTTACACAGCATTGTGAAGTATTTTGGAATTCTATGGTGATTTTACCAGTTACTAGACATTTTGCACTCGACTTTGAAAGTAGACAGGGAATTGGTTGATTACTTATTCTATGATCCAGCTTTGATTTTTCGTGTCAAGGGCCATGTGTATGAAGTAAGTTTTCCTGATTTAGGAGGAAAAAATAAACTTCCAATTCAACTTCGTATGCAAGGTATAAGTGTGGAGAATTATAACCTGTACACGCTAGTGCAGCAACAACGAAAACCACTACCATGAAAGAAAACAAATAGCCAAGATGAACTAAACTTTTAGGAAATTGATGAACTCTGTGACTTTTTTAGCAGTGGCCATGAGTATGAAGTAAGTTTTCCTGATTTAGGAGGAAAAAATAAAATTCCAATTCAACTTCATTTGCAAGGTATGACTGTGGAGAATTATAACCTGTACACACTAGTGCAGCAACAACACCAACCACTACCACGAAAGCAAACAAATAGCCAAGATGAACTAAACTCTTAGGAAATTGGTGAACTATGTGACTTTTTTAGCAAGCGAGTTGTATCGGAAGTTGGAACCATATGATGCATTTAAAATTGCTTCCTTTGTCACTTTGTTATTGATGCCAATATGAGTTCTTTGAGAATTTTTGAATCTCATTACATGGAAGCAGGGGATAGCTCAAGATCAGGGTGCTGATACAGTTCCCTCAGAAAGGCCCTGTGTTGAATTATGCTTATACAGTCACTTAAGGATGAATTCTTACGCAGTAATGTCTCTAGACAATGCAGATCTGGATTTTTCAGATAAAGCAGCCAATGCTCTGTCAAAGAGCAACATTCATTATGATCGCCCACAATGCAGTGGATTTTGAGCTCATTTTTTTCCTTGATCCTACTTATTTTTCTCATGTAGATGCTTCCAGCAGTGCAGGTGGGTTGCTTCAATGTGTTTCCTTAAGATTGAAATATTCTTTTGGTGAAAATATAAACGTGTCTCTTTTAAGCATGGAAGGTAGTCATCATGGATGTGCCAGTGGGCCTTGTACTGAGGATTGGGAGCACTATAAACAGAGAGTAGCTAAAGCAGTGAAAATTGCTGGACGTGGAAGTGGAGTTTGTGGGAGTTCAATGGATTTTAGTCAAGGAAGACTGCAAGTTGTGGCTGAAACATTACAACATTACTTTCAATCTTCTTTTCTTCATCTCTGATAGGGTGCAACCGGTAACACCTTCTGTAGGTGGCTTCATAGCTTGAGTTTTTACTATTGTACTATTGGCCTGTCCCTGGCTTCTTTCCTATCATCCACACAATCTAGTGGATTTTTTGTTTACTGTAGTCCTTGATCCTGCTTATGTCCATAATGTAAATGCTGGCAGTGCAGCTTGGTTTCTTCACTGTGTTCTTGGAAGGTCGAAATATGCATTTGGTGAAAATCCTAATTTCTTTTCGAGTGGAGATTGCTAGAAGTGAAAGTGGAGCAGGTGGGATTTCAGTGGAAATTTGTGAAGGAAACTCCATAGTGTAGCTTAAATTCCAACACTCCTAGCGATCTTCTTTGATTCAGCTCCAAAAGGTGTAAATGGTAACACTCTCTTTAGGTGGCTTCAGAGCTTGATCTCTTATTATTTTACTATATCCCTATTTGTGGCTTCTTCATCTTCATCATGCACCATTCAGTGCACTGTGGATAATGTCGTAGAGTCTACTTTTGTGAAAAGGCTTGACAAAAGATGAGGGATCTTTGGCAAAAACAATCCATCTGCCTGAAGATACCGTTACATAATGCATTCTAATTTTGTTCCATCTAATATCTCCTATTTATAGCAAGGTCAAATATTTCAGATACAGCTTTGACTAACAACAACTGCATTCTTTTAACCAAATTTTTGGCAATTGAAACTTTCCTGCAACTTTGTTCCTGTACAGAAAAATGATTCACTTTGTCTTGTAAGTTGATTTTGATGTGTATTTGACAATCCTTCTGTCTCCTGTGTGATTTACATTGGTTATGAAATTCTGTATCTATTACAAGTCGAATATTCTTGTCAAAGTTGTACTATTCCTTGTATCTTCATAATCTTTAGTAGATGACTGTTTAGTAACGACTAATAGACATGGAAACTCATCAACTATCACGGTTATGATTGCAGGCAGAGCTGTCAGGCTACCATAGGAGAACTTGATGGACATGTTACTTTGAAAATAAATATGGTAAAAAAGAGGTCTGGGAAATAAAATTTGAGCATTATAAAAACAATAATATCTTCAAATACTTGTCATGTTTATATCAAACATATTTTATAGAGAAAATATGTATTGATTTCTGTAAATGTTGAAAAACCGAGACATGGGTTTCAAGTGTTCGTCTATTGTTCTGTATAGGCTCTGTGATGTTTGCAATAATTCTTTTGTTTTCATGAGAATAATTGTGTAACAGTATGACGGGGAACTTCTGGAGTCAAAGGCAATTGATTAGAAATTTTTACTCAATGGTGTTGCAGGAAATGGTGTCTAAGGATGGTGGGAAAATGATAAATAAAATCCCTAACTTATAAATACAATAGTTATGGGAAAAAGATAAATAGGATCACTAATTTATGGTATCCAAGGATAGTGGAAAATGATAATGATAAATAGGATCACTAAATGATAAATATGTCACTTGATGGTCATGAGGGACCTTAAGAATCTCAATAAGAAGTCCTTAAAATGGAAAAAAATTGTCTTAAAAGTAGTCCTTGGGAAACCATTGGAGAGGTGATGAATGTTTTTAAAATGCATGGGTGATTTCTTTTTATCAACTGAATCCTAGAATTCATGCTTCAGCCTCTATTGAGCTATAACAAGGAACATAAACCCTTGGCATTTCTTGTGTAGCAACCCTTGGTCATCGTAGACCATTTGACCCAATGACTTGGAACCAGTGTCTTTATTATACTTTTGAAAATCTCTAAGGGGATATTGAGATAGGATCTTGGAAGGTGAGTTTATCATGGTTGGGTTTCTCATGATGGTAGCTTTTGCAGTGGCATTGAACGGGGCTTTCTTGGTCTCTTGGACAGTTTCTTGTAGCTTCTTCAATGCCTCCTCCTTTGTTTTCAAACCTTGGTAACTAAGCAGTCATTTCGGTGAACCTCTCCTCTTACCAATTACCTAGCTAAATGAATTTTCTTCATAATTGCAAGAGTTGCAAGATGCTCTTGTATAATTCTTTGCTCATGTTGGTGAAAGAGTCTTGGCATTTGGCTAGTTCTTTTTCCAGCTCATGTGCTTTTTGCATCTAATATCAACTTTCCTCTTGGATATATCTATTTAAGTCTCTTAAGTCTTCAAGCCTCTCTCCTTTCAAATATTTTCCCATGCTAGGTGTCCTTCAACTCAAAGTGCTAACAAGTCTTGGCATTAAGAATTTTTGAGGCATCTTAATTTTGACTGTGGTAACAACTAAATTCAGATTATAGCATCATCAAAAAATTGGACTTAAGCACTTCGTGTTACTTGGAGTCTTGAGACAGTTCTTTTGGCATATCACTCAGAGACTATTTGGAGCACTCCCAAATTCATCATCTATAACAGTCTCTAAACATTTTAGAAGCAACATTTGGATTTGACAGAGAATTCTTTGGAGTAGTATTGTTGAATTTTATTGAAGCACTTCCTTTAGAACATCCTTGTTGAAGATTATAGAAGCATCATTTGGATAGTCTCATTAAAAAAAAAACTTTGGAGTATTCTTGGAAATTTGTTAAGGAAACTGCATGTTGTGGCTGAAACTTCCAGCACTCCTAGCGATCTTCTTTGCTTCAGCTCCAAAAGGGTGTAAATAGTAACACTATCTTTAGGTGGCTTCATAGCTTGAGTTCTTATTATTTTACTATAACCCTGTTTGTGGCTTCTTCATCTTCATCATGCACCATTCGGTGAACTGTGGATAATGTCGTAGAGTCTACTTCTTTGAAAAGGCTTGACAAAAGAGGAAGGATCTTTGGCAAAAACAATCCTTCCGCCTGAAGATACCGTTACATAATGCATTCTAATTTTGTTCCATCTAATAGATCCTATTTATAGCATGGTCAAATATTTCATATGTAGCTTTGACTAACAACAACTGCATTCTTTTAGCCAAATTGTCGGCAACGTGAAATTTCTTGCAACCTTGTTTCTGTACAGAAAAATGATTCACTTTGGCCTGTAAGTTGATTTTGATGTGTATTAGACAATCCTAGTTCTTCAATATTCTATTACTGCTTGAGAACGACACTAGTAGGTGTTGATCATGATATGTTAAGATGGTCTGATCTCTTTATCTATCAAAAAAAGAAGTGAGCATGCTCATCCTCCTCCATTAGAGTGATTAGGGATCAAATTTAATATTTAATAAATCTCTGTAAACTAAAATATACATACACAGATTCCGGAGGGATGATTGGTGCAGGACCAACTTCTTCTCACTCATGTTGCAAGTTGCCAACACCTGACTCAGCAAAGATATTTCACAGCTATTGGACTTGTGTTTTTAACTCAGATCAGTTTGGTAGGCTTAGGAAATGAGGAGAACTGGTTGTAAATTCAACAACCAAAGTGTTGTTACTAGTTGAATAGTTTCCACTCCATTGGTTGTGATTTTAGATAATAACAATAATGATTCAGAGTAACTATTTTCATAATTTAAAAAAACCATCCAATAAACCTTAAAACCAATACCCTGTCATGTAAACAAGTTCTATAAAACAATTTTTTAGAACATCGCTTTAAGATTTCATTTCGTAGGACCAAATTGCAAAACCCATTACCACAAAATCATTAAAACAAAAATCCCAAACATAAGACATTCCAGAAATATTGAGAAAATCTCTTAGAGAGTGCATAATTTAATCAAAGCTCTAGTAAATTTCCCTTCATCATAAACTCTAACAGAATGTTATGCATTAGAATATAACTAATCTCCAACAAAATAAAAGTAGTAGGGGTTTCCACATATAATCCCATCAGCAAGAAATCATTAAAAGAAAAAATGCAAACATGCAACATTCAAGACAGCTTTAGAAACATTCTTTGACAATTCATAATTTAATCAAACCTTACTTAAATTTTCCCCTTATTTCAAACTCTGACAGAGTGCCATGCATTAGAATATATTTAATCTGTAACTGATTTGCAACAAAATAAAAATAACAACGATTTCCATGAATATAAATTGGGATTTTGTAATTATAACAACCAACCGCCATGTAAACCTAAGAAAATCATAGAGGGTGCTAATCAAATCTTGCCCAGCATGGATACAACCATAGGTTAATGAATAGAAACCAGAAGTGGAGACAAATGTAGAATACTAACGAATTCGGTGACAGGAACGGGAAACCCATGTTGGGTGTAGCCTTGCGTTAATACTTTGGCATCACCGTAGGCCTTCAAAAGAGATGCATAGGTATTTAAATCGAATGAGATTCCATTTTGGTGCATTTGATGGAGTACACCCAGAGCTTCGTTCCACTGGCCTCGCTTGCATTTGCTGCAAGATGTTGATGATGTAGGTACCTAGGTCGACAACGGTACCAATTGTGAATCAATGTGTTTTGTGGGCATTTTCATGGCAATCCTTCTTGGCGGGAAAATAAAATTCCAAATGAAAAAGGCCAATACGAAAAAAATATTATTTGAATATAATAAATATATTTTTATTTTTTTTAAGTTATAAATGTTTTGATGCTTTTAAAAAATAAAGGCAATTGTATTTGTAATTTATTTTGTTTTCTCCAAGATAGTATTAATAAAAAATAGATTTTAATAACAAATCTAACACATCACCAACGTAAGTTGACCACTTTGACAAAATATTGGTTTTTTCAATGAACTAAAATGCTTTTAATGAACACAACCAAATGTGCATGATGTTGAACAAGTAAACCAACGTGACATACCTTTAACAATAGTAACAATGTGTGCAATTTGTGGATTGGGAAAACCAAACTAACATACCTATGATAATCAGAATCGACCATACATGTCTATTGTGATCAACCCTTCACGAGTTCTGTTGATTTCGTGCAAAATTAAGCATGTCATGCAACTCTTATAAGACTAACTTTGATACATATACAAATTAAGTTTGTATTTACTTGTTAGAATTGTGTTAAAGTGTTTTCCCTTCAAATGTCACAGGTTTGAATCCAAAAGAAATTAAGGTATGGATACCTCCATGGATTAAATAGTTAAATCATTGCATGAATGGCATCCATTGTCCCATGGACAAGGGGGTCTCACATGCCAATTTAGCATATACCTATATCATAACTTTATATTGAATACTATTATTACTTTCTTGTGTTAATATGAGTGCTTTTAATATTTAATATACAGTTATGTAGATTACCCCTTGACTAATTAGTGAAGTATTTAATATTGGATGAGAGAGTTGTAAGGTTGAAATTTATATACCTCGTGTTAATTTGGGTATTTTTATCATTTCAATGCAAAATTGGATTTCATACATATCCATGGATCCATTAAATCCATTTACACATGCCAACCAAAGACATTCAATAGTTGGGTTAGAACTAGCGGTTGGGAGGAGTTCATTATCATATTCATCCAAGGGTTTCCATAATAGAGAAATTAGGGTATATGTTTAATTTATGGGCTAATGTTTGAATGATAAGTGGAGACAAGTTAGTGCAAGTCCTTCTTATGGTAAGGCCCTGCACCTCTTCCTTTATTTCTTAAAGTAAACTTGAAAGAAGTGATTACAAATATATGATACATATAATGTGCAAACCATTCACAACATCACGACATTAAGCATTTACACAAGACGCAACTTATTTCATGTTCAATAGATTTTTTCTTTTAAAAAATAAATATATGGTACCATGATATAATATATTGATTCACCAACATTGACCACCAAAAACATGACCTAAACGACAAATGTTATGTATGGTGAATATCATCCACCATAAAATATGATTATTAGCCACTCTAACACCCCTAAGTTTATGGTCACCCAATTAACATGACTTCAAGAGTTTTTTCGAGCTTCTTAAACTTATTCTTTCCCAAAATACTGACAAGGATGCCTCATTACTGTAGCATTTTTTTTCTGCATCTTTCATAAAATGCTCTACAACCACGTTTTTATGTTATCCTCAATTAACATTTCAATTCCACGTATTTTATTATTGTGTGTTTTAAAGGGTTTCCTTCATTCTCATGGCACACACAGAGTCCCATTCATGGGTCCTTCTGTGTTTTGGGGACCATCTCATTACTTGCAATGGTTTCTCTCCAAATCAACACATGGCAAGCGCGGTATGATCAACCAAAACATATTAGCACCTAAAAGGCCATCAATTTTGAGTTAATCCCTACCCTATGACATGACAAAATTTTCGGTTTGAATAAATTTTGTCAATAAATAACATCATTGTGAGTAAAAAGGTAATGCAGTTTGGCTTGGCATCTGCTTGCAGCATTAGGGGGTTTAATGGGTTAGGGGTTAGGGGTTTAGGGGTTAAATGGGTTAGGGGTTTAGAGGTTTAGGGTGTTAGGGGATTTAGCAGTTAAGGATTTTATGGGTTAGGGGATAGAGGTTAATGGGGTTAAGTTTATGGGGTTAAATGGATTAGGGGTTTAGGGGTTTAGGGGGTTAAATGGGTTAGGGGTTGAGGGTTTAGGGGTTAGGGGTTAAGGGTTTAGAGGTTTACGGTTTATGGGTTAAATGGGTTAGGGGTTGGGAATTGGTGTTCAAGGGGTTATGGGTTAAGATGATAGCTTCGTTGGTCTCTATTTGTGCACAATATTTCTTTATTATTTTTGTCTCAATGTAACAATTTTGTAGGTAATGTTTCTTGTTGCCACGTCTTCTCTATTTATTAATTTCTAGTATTTGTTAGCCATTTCATTACATTTATGGATCAAAATTTCTATTGCAATTAAACCAAATATATGTTCAATCTCTAGTTTCAAACTCAGCCACAGTGTTGTCACACAATTTAAGTCTGGAGAATGGACATCTGATGAAGTCTCAATAACCACACTGCACCTCATGACTGCTACAGAAAAGCTTAAGTTCGAGTGTCCCATATTCATGAGAAAGTTGGCGATTATACTCTTGATCCACCTATTTGTGTGCTGGAAATACCCTTGTTTGTTGAAAAAACATCCTAATGTTGTTTACCTTGTCCCTTAACAGACCAAGGAAACAAATGAGACTGAGAGGAATGGAAAGCACTACAAAGTTGGAGAGAGTACAAAATATTAGGATGATTTAAAGGATAAGCTTGAAGAATGTAACAGTGATGAAATAACTGAAAGTTGTCCCAAACAAACAGTTGATAATGTGAAACCTTCTTCTGTACCAGTCAAGCAAGACTACATTCATGTGAGATCAAGAAGAGGCCAAGCGACCGATAGGAATAGCTTGGCAGAGAGGGTATGGTTCACTCTTTTTAATGAAATATTTGATCTACATTTTGTAGATCAAAGATTAACCATTTTAATCTTGCCAACAAGGGGGAATTAACCTGATTGTAGGTCCCAAATAGACCTGCTCTCGTTTGGAATGGATAATCCCAACAAGTTTTAAGGGCTGTTATAGGGGTTAGGGGAATAATGAGTTAGTGGTTAAGGGATTATGGATTAGGGACTTAGGGCTTACGGTTAGGTATTATGGGAATAATGACTTAGTGGTTAAGGGGTTAACGATTCAAGGGTTAGGGGTTAGGGGATTTAGGCGCATTTAGAGGTTAGGTGAATAATGAGTTAGAGGGTAAGGGATCAGGGATTTGGGTTAGGAGAATAATGAGTTAGTGATTAAGGGGTTATGGATTGAGTGGTTAGGGGTTAGGGGATTTAGGTGCATTTAGGGGTTAGGGAAATAATGAGTTAGTGGTTAAGTGATTAGGGATTAGGGGCTTATGGGTTAGGGGATTTAGGCACAGTTAGGGGTTAGGTGAATAATGAGTTAGTGGTTAAGGGATTAGGGATTAGGGGGTTAGGGGTTAGGGGATTTAACATTTAAGGATTTTAGGGGTTAGGGGTGGGGGGTTAATGGGTTATGGGTTGCGAGTTACTGGCTTCATGTTGGCAATTCACGTGAAAAATAATTATGCATTGGAGTTCGTAGGTGGTGAAAGGATAAGGAAAGGGAAGATGAGGAAGCCCAACATTATTAGGCTCCTAAATATGGTTTGGAGCTGGTCCTGATGGTGGCCTCTAAAGAGGAAGCGTAAATGTCACAGGAAGGTTTATTGAGGGAGTGGCTTGTGTGTGCTTGGCGTGGGAATTTGTTGGTGCAGTGTGTTCAATCGGTCCTTGCTGCTCAGTTTCTTAGCCATTGACTACATTTGGGTTGAGGATAGGAAGTTGAAGGGAAGTGAGATCACTCGTTTCCATTTTTCTTGTCTTTCAGTACTGAGCTTGCTTTTTCGTGATAAGAGAGGAAGCTAGAATTTTCAGTCTAGGAAACCTTGAGGGTGGTGATAGAAAACTAGCTTCTTTTCCAAATTTTGTGCCCTCCAGCGTGGGTGTGACGGTGTTTGGTGGATTGATGTGTAGTCTCTATGTGGAGAATTTGGAGGCTGGTCACTGCCCTGGGGGAAGTTATGCTTAGGCATCGGCTACTTTGTCATCTTTTGTTGTTCAAGTTCCTGTGTTGGTTTGGTGGGCAATGGTATTTGGTTTTGCTGGTGCTGGAAGTATTTATATGGTAGTGGGAGGTGTCTCTGTGCTTCCTTGTGGTGGTGGGAGACGACATTCAGCTCCTTCGCTGGTGGTGTTTGTTTTCTATAGTGGGGGGTCTGGTCTCTCGACTCTGCACATAGCGGGGTTCCTCAACCTTGGCGAATTATGAAGCCTCTAGTGTGGTGTGGGTGTTCTCCCTCCCCTATCATCCATGGCCCTGTGGGGTGGTAGACTCGGGAATAATCATGGTGGGTCCACGCTAGGGTGGGAAGACTACAGGGCGTGCACGATTCGCTAGTGTGGGTGTGCATGGGGGTGGTGGAGGAAGTAAGTGGGGGGATAATAGAGGTGGGGGTTTGAGGTTTCAAAAGAAAATTCTTCAGGGCAGAGGAGGTCGTGGTGGCAAGGGGAATCGTGGGTTTGATTAATTTGAAAAATGAGGGGCAGGTTATCCAACATTGTTTGGTAGAGAAAGGTCGTGTACTTATCCACAAGCTGATGGAAAGAGTGGACAGAACTAAGAGATTATGTCATGAGGAGCATGTAGAGCAGATGGCAACATTGGACTGAATGCACTATTTACAGTTTCAAGTCCGGGAGAGACTGGTAGTTGTTTGGTGAGGCCAAAATCAACTCACTAAGAAAGTAGAATAGCTGGAGACTTGGTTGGCGCACTTTGAAGGACACGATCAGTGTGACTAATTATGTCGTCCACCACATCTAGGAACAACCACGGACAACCCTGCATCCATCACGTTGGACGACTAGTATGTTATTTGGTGTTATTTATGTTTTATATGTGTTTTGGTGCCTCTGGCCCAACCATTTATGGACAATGTCCCTATTCCCTCTTTTCCATTATTTTGCATCTGGTGTAGATTTTTGTCAACAAACCAAGTCGAGGTGAGATCACCTGCTTTGTAAATGGCTATATGTACTCCTTTTTTCCTATATGAATATAACATTGACTTACAAAAAAACAAAGTTTCATACATCATTAAAAATTTAATTAAGTTTCATACTTAAATTAACAAATGTTCATACCTATTTACTAAATAGGTCTATAAATATATATTGTAGGTTTATCTATTCAGTATTTATCAAATGTAAATATGATGATTTAATGCTAGATTTAAATGAACTCACATGTTTAACATAAGAAATGTTATATTTATCTAGTTATTAAATGTAAATATGAAGATTTAACCTTAGATTTAAAACAACTCACACTTTTAACATAAATCAATGAAGTTTAAAAATTAAACTTTATGGCCAAATATTAAATATAAATATAAATATTAATTTGGCTATCTAATTAATATTACATTTACTAAAATTATAATGAAGGCATAGTTAGTGTAAAGTTGATAGATGATACATGCAATTATGTTAATTGTTGATGAATCCATCTGCACTGTTAAACTTTAGAGACCAAAAGGTATTCATAATTTTAACACTGTAAATTCAGAGACCCCTTTGTCTCTAAATTTTAACACTGCAAATGGATTCAGAGACACCTATAGTGAAATGTAACACTTCGGTACCAAAATTGAAATTTTCCATATATGGAGTGACACAATTAAAAATTATTGACATAAATGACTAATTCATATACTTGTTGTACTTGTTATTTGGCCATATTTTTATTCTTGGACTATAATAGTCATTTACATTAATTATTATTAATTTTTTCACTTATTATCTATTCATATATTTTAATCACAGGCTAAATTAGTCATTTAAGTTAGTCACTTTTACTTTAGTCACTTATTATCTAGTCATATATTTTATCCCTAGACTAAATTAGTCATTTAAGTTAGTCGCTTTTAGTTTAGTCACTTATTGTCTAGTCATATATTTTATTCCAAGACTAAATTAGTCATTTAAGTTAGTCATTTTTAGTTCGGTCACTTAAAATTGCTCAAATTTAGTAGTAATTCACTTGAAATAATTGCGGTGACTAACATTTTTAGTCTCCTAGTCATTAATTTCATCATTTTTTACTAGTGTTAAAACCACAGTAATGAAGGCCAAATGTATTTTAAAACAACGAATGACATAAAATATAAATCATTTCATAGTTCATATAGGTTGCTTCTGATTAAACGCCTTTCATGGTTAATGATAGAGCTTTGTATACAACCTGCAGTGGGCAGTGGCACTATGGCCACGGTCTTGACTACTGGTCTTAACTACTGTTGTAATTTGAAGATTGATGTTAATAGTTTCAAAAGGACACTAGGCACCTCTATCAGTAACACAATTTTGGAAGAAGCAAAAAGGGAACATGATCATGAACCAACGATGTCAAAGCAATCCTATTTGGCGACAATCTTGTTCATGACAGAGACCTATTGTGATAGACAATTTTTTGGCTAAGATATTTGAGCTTATGTCAGTGGGACATACATCTTATATTGGAAGTAACCTTAAGAAATAGTGATTATGTTGACAAAACTTATGACATTGACCCTCAAATGTGCTTGATGACGCAGTAACCTTCAAAACTAGAAAATAAGTGGTATGTCCTGACTTGACTTATGCATAGATAGTAACCATTGCCATTTTGTTACATGGATTTTGTGATTTTATTTATGACATAAATATACCATACCGTTGTCCATGGTCTGAGACAAAAATCTAACACAGTGCTCACACTTTATAGAGATTGCAGCTAGGGAAAATTATTTACGATGTAAAACATTATTTAATAGTGATAAAGGTTCTCTGAGAGGATTTTCCATAAGCATTATTCTTCATTTTTGTAAAATATTATATATCTCATTGTGAATTTAAGATTTCAATTATCACATGTTTCAGAGTATTTAACTGTGTTTTGACATCTTTAGAATCCCTCATTAGTTGAAGTAGCCTAATTTTTTCGTAGCAATTGTCGCCAATAGAGTTTCAAAGTAACAACATGTATCGGCAGTTATCTATTCATAAACCAGAACATACAAAATTTGTTAGTGGGAAATCATTATTTAGCGGTTAAAAAGAAGGTATAAGGTATTTGGAGAAAAAAAACAAGTTTCCTGTCTTTAGTAGATGCTTATCATCCCCATTTTCAGAAACTCCTTTCCAGCCTTTCCCATTTCCTATAACTGGTATAAGTGACATTTTTCAAAGCTCTTATGCAATGGCCTTCCTTTCTTTCTTAACATGTTTGGAAATTTTCTTGGAGAAAATAATTCATGGAACACACTATAAATTTATCAAAACACAAATATTGAAAATTTAGGTGAATGGGTAGAGGTGTCTATCAAACTCTAACCATGTTCACACTTAAAAGTTAAAAGAGTTAAAACTACAATAATGAAGGCCAAATGTATTTTAAAACAACGAATGACAAAATGTAAAGCATTTCATAGTTCGTATAGATTTCTTATGATTAAACGCCTTTCATGGTTAATGATAGAGATCTGTATACAGCTTGCAGTGGGAAGTGGCACTATGGCCATGGTCTTGACTACTGTTGTAATTATGAAGTGCCACTTTTCATTAAACAAATGCTTTCTTTAGTCATTGGTGCAGCTGCTCGACTACTCCCTCACCCTATTGCAATTAGGGACATTCATTCACATCAAAATTCTCCAACGATCTCAATTGTTAAACACTGGGCAACCTCTTCAAATTGCAGCACCTCCGCAAGTGAATACTTTGAAGGTTCCTTAAATTCATAATTGAACTTGGGAGGATCTCCAAGGTGGAACGCCCGCTCAAGTCAAGAATCTGGATGTGGTGCACTTGCAAAGTGCAACACTAACTCAAGTTAAGACTTGGCAGTTTCCTCGAGTTCCCAACTGAATCTGGGAGTATTTACAAATTAGAACACGTGAAAAAGATAATACTTTCTAGGTTTTTTAAGTTCCCAATTGAATTAGGGAGAATTTTTAAAGCAGATCACTAGCCCAATTCAAGACTTCGAAGGTTGGTGAAATTACAAGTTGAATTTGGGAGCACCTGCAAAGTGGAGCACCCATGCAAGAGAAGATTTTGGAGATTTTTAAAAATTCCCAACTAAACTAGTGAGCATCTGCAAAGCAGAGCACACGATCAAGTCAAGAGTCAGGAGGTCCATGAAGTTGCCAACTGAATCTGGGAGCATCTACAAAGCAGAGCACCCACCCAAGTGAACGCCTCAGAGGTTTCTGAAGTTTCCAACTGAATTTGGGAGCATCTACAATGCAATGAGTCCACCTAAGTGAAGACTTAAGAGGTTCATTAAGTTTGCAAATGAATCTGGGAGCATCTGCAAAGTGGAACACTTTCTCAACTGAAGGCTTTGAAGGTTCGTGAAGTTCCCAATTGAATCTGGAAGCATCTGCAAGGCAGAGAACCCACCCAAGAAAAGCCTTTGGAGGTTCCTGAAGTTCCCAACTGAATCTGGGAGCATTTGAAAAGTGGAGAACCGACCCAGGTTAAGATTTTGTAGGTTCGTAAGCTTCCCAAATGAAACTGGGAGCATCTGCAAAGCGGAGCATCCACCCGTTAAGAGTTTGGAGGTTCGAGAAGCTCCCAATTGAACCTGGGAGAATTTGCAAAATGGAGCGACCCCCCAAGTCAAGAGTTTGAAGGTTTGTGAAGTTCCCAATTAAACTTGGTAGCATCTGCAAAGCTGAGCATCCGCCCAAGTGAAGAATTTGTAGGTTCGTGAAAGTCCCAACTAAATCGGGGACCCTCTGCAAAGTGGAGCACCTGCTTAAGTGAATACTTCGAAGGTTCGTGAAGTTACCAACTAAATCTGGGAGCACTACAAAGTGCAACAACCTACCAAGGAAAGAATTCGGAGGTTTGTGAAATTCCCAGCTGAATCTAGGAGCACCTGGAAAGCACAACACCCTGTCGAGCACCTGCAAATCACATCACCTTGCCAAGTCAAGACTTTGGAGGTTTGTGAAAATCCCAACTGAATCTGGGAGCACCTGCAAAGCGTAGCACGCTGCCGATCACCTGCAAAGCACATCACCCTGCCAAGTAAAGATTTCAGAGGTTTCTGAAATTCCCAACTGAATCTGGGAGCATCTGCAACATACGACACTCAGCCAAGTGAAGACTTCGGAGGTTCATCAAATTCCAAATTGATTCTGGGAGCATCGACGAAGTTGAGCGCTCGCCTAAGTGAAGAGTTCGGAGGTTCATGAAGTTCCCAATTGAATCTGGGAGCATCAAAAAATTGGAACACCCACCGAAGTCAAGACTTCATAGATGCATGAATTTTTCAACTGAATCTGGGAGAATTTTCAAAGCCAAACAACCACCCAAGTGAAGACTTTGGAGATTTGTTAAGTTCCCAACTGAATTTTCTAGCAACTACAAAGTAGAGCACCTATCCAAGTCCAGACTTTGTAGGTTCGTGAAGTTCCCAATTGAACATGGGAGCCCCTACAAATCAGAACACCCACCTAGGTCAAGACTTCGGAGGTTAGTGAAGTTTCCAATTGAATCGAGGAGCATCTGCAAAGTAGAGCACCCGCCCAAGTAAAAAATTTTGAGATATTTTAAGTTCCAAACTGAATTTGGGAGCATGTGCAATGAATAGAAACTGTCCAAGTAGAGACTTTGGAGGTTTATTAAGTTCCTAATTGAATCTTGGTTGAAAGGTAGAGAGGAGAAACACACAAAAAAAATTTACACGAACTATATGAGTTGTTTCTCTTTTATTAATTTTCAATCTCTCTCAAGCACAATGAATACAATGAATCCGGTGAAGGGTATTTATCCTAATTTGTTTGACATGCACACACTTACTAAAATTGACTTGACCATCACTCACTTAATTGACTCTCTAACTCACTTACCAAATTCATCTATCACACAACTTGACTTGCTTACTTAACTAACTGTCTAACTCTTCACACGAGAGTAATTACCTTACTTTAACACTCCCCCTTAATTACGACCGTACGACTCAACATAACTCAAACAAGACTTAACTATAACTTCTAGGCTTGCAATAAAAAAATGACTCAAATATCACTAAAACATGTCTGCTGCTCTATGTCTTACAATGACTCAAAACTTTAATCACTGTTGATCCCAACTTCAGCACTACTACATTTTCCAGCAATGATGACCCTCTTAATACATGTTGAAGTAGCCCATCTCTCAGATAATAACTCAGAGAGAGATGGTTTAGTTTAGGAAATCATACTCCTATGGTTTCCAAATCCATTACCTCATCCTCTGAGTCAAATACAATACCCCAAATTCTTAATCTTCTCAGCTTAGTAGCTCTTGAGATCATCCGGTAGAACTTTGGCCACATGATGGTGAAGTCACTTACATCCACTACCTCTAAGAGGTTAGTGGTCTCCCCAATATCAAGATGAATTATACTCATATCATCCATCCTAATGTGTTTAAGGCTCCCCTTTATTATTAGCTCAAAGAGCTCAACTGTTGAATCCTTCAAATGAAGGTTTTCTAAATTGTCTTCTTCAAGAAAAAATTTATCCAAGCTTATTTCCTCTACATATAAATTTTTCAAACTTGGACTAGTCAACTCCATAACTGCTTGAGAATCAGAGCTTTGGATGGCTATTATTTTCTTCTTTGGGATGGTTGTGTTCATGTATATCCAACATTCAAAAAAAGAGATGCCGACTTGAGAATAGATGAAGCGAATAAACCTTAATATTAGAAACTGAAAATAGTTTGCATCAGTAGGATAACTGCAACATCTAAAAATTTCAGTGAATTCTGTGTAAATCAAAAGGATGGCAGATGGTAATAAAGTCACTTCACTATTATCTCCAAGTTGAAAATCCATGTACTTTCCACATATAAAAAAGGTGTAATTTCTATTACTCTGTTGCTTTCCACTCTCCAGTCCTTTGTATCAATGGGCTTGAAATTGACAATTCTATTCTCAACAATTATGAACTGTGCAAAATTGCAAATGGATAAAGGTATTCCTACAACAACTTCATATTTGTAATATTCAATTTTAGTAAGGATTTCAACTCATCTATTCATTTACAATCTTAATGCATTCAACTGCAATATTGGATTTACTGCAGAAAGAAATTCCCAAGGGCTAATATTCAGTTATCGCTCACTATGTGATAAGTTCTTGCCCCATAGGCTACAGACACCAGTGATTTAGTTACTTCAAAGATAAATTGCTTGCATTTTAAGATCCCTTTCAATTATCATTTTGTAAGAAATATGATGTCCTATTTAATATTAAGTAATCAATTATGTTGACTTTCCTATTTTAATATACTTCTCGTCATTTGAGATCCATTTAGATTTTAATATGACCATCTTGCATTGTTTTTCAAATTTGAATGGTTTTTACCTATTGTTTTCTAAGTATATATACAATATATAGATATATTATGTATATAATGTGAATCTCAGTATTTTTCTTATGCTCAATTGTTGAGTGCAGACTTCTTGCAGTTTTGTTACTCTTTGCGTCATCCTCTTGTGCGATGGAGAACTAGCTAGTTCCTGTAGTCCTCAAAAGTAGTATTATCGGCACTCATGACGAAAGAAACTCAAAACCACGGACTCAAAAGCAAGCTCAAAACAAGTGTGCACATGATCATGGAATTTATTACACAACCAATATTGTCGGAAGCTAGGAATATATATTTGAACTTAATATTTTATTTATATAGTTAAATTTTAACTATCCAAAATGGTCTTCTAGGAGATTTTGATTTCATCTATCGTTGTCTTCATGTTTTGGTTTGTTTTTCTTGTTCATTTGAGATAAGTCGAGGATGGAATTGTTGACAATAACTTTGATATTGAAGAGAATAGGGCATAATTCATTTCTTTAATTATTTTTTTCATTAATACAGTTTGTTTTCAACCATTAAATAACCCACTTGCTATTTGCTAAAATTTTGCATGAATCTCGAAGATATTAGAACAATTGTATTGTACAAAGCTTAATTTTATGGTGAGGTCATTTTTGTGCAAATAGGCTTGAAAACACATTATAAACAAACTGGATTGTCACATCTGAAATACCTTTTGGAAATAAAAACATTAAATAATGTTGAATGTTAATATCAGAACCTAAACCTAAAGAATCACTACCACTGCAGCAAGCAAAGCTACTCAAGGTAGCCTATTACCGAGGAGACATTATGGTGCAACCAACTTCATGGGTAATTTGTGATTTTGATCAATTATGTTTGATCTAAACCTGTTGAATGTATTGGGTGCCATTGAACAAATTTGTATGCCGTGTGATGTTAGTTTAGAGTGCAATTGTTTTGAATTTACTTCACTGAAGGTGCACATTCATTTAATACATTATTATTTAATTTCCAATATATTTTCTTTAAATTGTATCCAAGTATGAATTATATGAATTTATTTGAAATATGAAAGGAAACAATATCCTACTATCATTGCAATCAGTAGGGCGTATATTTCTATTGTAAATATAAAAAACCAACAAGCTTAGATTATTCGACTCCACTTTTATTGTGATAACTATATAAAAACCAACAAACTTAGCCCAAACTAATAGATTCCATGTCACTCCTAGAGAAAAAAATGTACATGTCTGTCATGATCACGTGGATATTCTTTAACTCTTGCGGTTACACAATTATACATTTACAACATTTGTTTCCAACACAAACGTAAGCAATAGAAAATGATGATACAAATTAAATAATGTTTTCCATTTAAAAAAATATTTCGCAAGATTTCAGCCAAAAATCTAAAACTTAAAACTCAATTAGAAAATGCCATAATGTTTTAATAGCAAACACAAGACCATCAACCAGTTACTTTTCTCCAAATACATTTGTCCATATACATCGAATATATTATATTTTTCCATATATATGTCACCGTTATAAAAAATCATACTAGTTACAAGTCGGGTAAAAATAATACATTAGCAGGTTCTTTAGTGAAAGAACCATGCCATGATAGAGCCAAGAAAAATGATAACAACAACCCATTCGCATACTGGGGACCTATATGGATGTTGATCAATGATGTCTGTTGCAGTGGATGGTGATCCTATGTCATATTTGACATCTACATCTACGCTTAACAATGCCCTGGACATTATATCACTAGACATCCTTTGAATCACTATAGAGTAATCGATGGTAAAGGTTTGAAATTGACAACTGAAATTTATTTCTTCCCTATAAAGGGGTTTTAAATTGTCTCCTCGAACCTGATAGATTCCTTTCATCTGATTACATATCAACTCCGAGTTGATGAAGACTTGAATATCATTGACATCGCATTTTTTTGCCACTTTTAGCCCTTCAACAAGGGCAATGTAGTATTCTCCATTGTTTGTTTTTCCCCCATGCACTTCTTTTTTTCCATGGACCACATGATTTGTTGCCACTTTTGCACCATTGTTTACACTTAGAGGATCTGAATATATATATATATATATATATATATATATATATATATATATATATATATATATATATATATATATATATAGATATATATATATATAGATAGATAGATAGATATAACAATAAATTAATATTAGAAAAGTAGGCAGTTATCTATTCCTAATCTATTCCACTAACTACTAATTAATTGAAAATCCATAAACATTTTAATTCTTCTTTTATTTTATGCCTTTCAAATATCAGGATAAGGAAAAACGACTTAAAAATATCATAACGCATAACTAACATCAAAATGACATAGCTAGTATCTCCAAGCAAGAAACAAACAACATTTGAGAACATTTCTGGTGGACACATGAAAATGAAACAACTAGCCTCTCCAAGCAAGAACCATTAACCATTTGGGAAAATTTCTGGCAGATAAATTAGAATGAAACAACTAGCATTTCCAAGAAAAATCCTCGTAGCATTTAGGAACAATTGTTTCCGATAAATAAAAATGAAACAACCAGCATCTCCAAGCAGGAAACATATATCAAGCTGGGAAGTGCATGGTAGAACCAAGAAGTTAGCGCACAATATAGTTTAAACCCTTTGGTCCAATACCCCAATGGTTTTAAAGTTAATATTTTTAATCCAATAATGGGCATTTCATGCTTTGTGTAGATTGTGGGGATGACCTTTAAACAATAGGTAGATTGGACCTCTTTAATTGGCATGGAATGGTCACTCTATATGTTTTCAAAGTTGCTAGGGTTGTGCATCTGAGACATGGCATCCTCAATCCTCTGGACAAAATTTGTATCTAGAAATATGTTAGTCTACATATTGTTGCAGAATGAAAACCCATACTAGGGAAGAAAAATCATGTTGGTACCAACCCGTATAATGTCTCAGACACAACGTAACTAGAGAAAACCAATAGATGAGAGGGATAATTGTTGGGTGAAACTATTGTTGTTTAATTCCGTTGTAGTACTTTCCCAACCATTTAATTTGTCAATCCGAGGTTCGTAAGCTTACGAAGCACATGCACTATATATGCAGGACCGAAGTGGAACTAATCTAATCTAAATTACTGAAATAAAATTAATCTAGGAAGGCATTGAAACATCAACTATGAAAGCAGGAAATTACATAAGGGAAAAGCAATACAACATGTGAAGAGCTGAATGACAAACAACATATGTGAGCTCACAACAATAAAGCTGTCTCAAATTACATTACCAGAATCAAATGACAAACCCTGAAAGCATACAATAAAATAATATGAATCACAGTTAAGAGTCCCCTTCTCCTAATTACAAGACTATGTCCTAAAACTCCAAAACTAATGAACTTATGAACTCTTGAGCTAATCAAAATGAAGAGAGAGTACTCTCTTCTATACATGAAGAAGATAACCATCTCATTCAACCACTCACAACTACTTTCCTATTATTACAAGACATGATCCCTTTGAATCCTCCACACATCTCTCACATATCTTGAATAAGACATGCTAACCAAATCCTCCATGATTTTCTCCTTAGGAATAGGCTTGAATAATTTTCTCCTTAATATGGTGGAGGAGATATTCCAGAATTCTCTTAGAATTAATCCTTCACATTTCTCCTACACATTACAAAGCTCACATATTCTTGAGATATATATAAACACATGTATATTTTCTAATATTTAATCATAAATTCACTTATAATACAAAAATGAATAAAGTGGAAAATAAGAAGGTGAAACCCAAATGTATTTATGAAAATCATATAATGAAAGGTTAATGGGATGATGAGATGTAAGGAATAGTGAAGGGAAAGGTGGATGGAAATATGACATTTCTAAGTCCCAAAATCCCCCCCAACTGAACTTGTTGCATGTCCTCATGCAACCATGCATGGATCTCTTTGGCATCTGAACTTTGGCTTTACATGATGATGTATTTTTAATAATGAATGTTTCCAGGATATGTGAAGGATATGAGTAGCAAATTACATTTTCTTATGGTTGGTTCTTGTGTGACAACCAGAATACAAAGAATGTTGGTTCTTGTGTTAACAACATTCATTTCATTTTCTGTTCTCTTTTCTTATGGTTGGTTCTTGTGTGACAACCATGAATACAAAGAATGTTGGTTCTTCTGTTAACAACATTCATTTCGCTTCTTGTTCTCTTGGTGCAATAATAATGTAAACTCTCACTGGAAATCGTAAGCTGTCAATGTGCATAAGAAATCCCTTTTTGTAATATTTATGAAGCATGCCAATGTGTATATTAATGAGTATGAAGAAAAGTGCAACAAAGTATCGTTGGAAAAGAAATGTTGGTGAATGGTGAATGAGAAAAAAAATGGAGTGATAGTGGTGGAGAAATGGAATCATGGGAGTGAATATGTAGTGAATATAGTCCTTCCCCCCAACTGAATTTGTTGCATGTCCTCATGCAACTTGGCATGGGTCATGAAAGGAAATGGAGCATGATGAGGGAATTTTCCAAAATATTCAAGTCAGCATATAAGGAATTGCATGATTAAATATTAGAAAACAACATACTTCCACTTACCCAAGAATGATGAACTATGCAATAGGAATGTAGCTGCTGCTACTGCTGAATCATGAAAACGTGACAGGTGTCATAGCTGCAACTGCTGTAACTGCTAGATTAGAGAATATGTGACTGTGGCTGCAACTTTTGTAACTGTAATTGCTGTAACTGCTAGAACATGGAAGGTTTTACTGCAGCAGGATCATGCAAATGTAACTGTGAATGCTGATGTTGCTGTAACTGGATCCTGGGAAATGAAGGAATCTGAACTGCTGATGCTGAATCATGGAAAAGATAAAGGCTGAAAATGGAACTGTGGTACTCTCATCGATCAGAATTCATGCTGTGGTAACTGCTAAGGAAGTCGTGAAAAAGTGTATAGTCTTCGTCTGCTACAAAAATGATGGTACAAGTCTAATCATGCGAAAGAATGTGTTGATGTCGAGCATGAAGAGAAATCATTGGATTATCGGCCATTGATGAATGTCGTTAACCAATGCGAGGCAAAATCACCATTGATGTCAATGAGTGCCAAGGTACCCGAGTACATCTTGCGAAATTCGAATAGAGGGGTTGACGTCGAGCCATTTGCAAGATCTAATTATCAAGGGACATTGATGTATTCCCATGATTGTCAGCGAGAGAACTTGCCATTAAGGCATGCAAGTCTCAAGGTACCCATAAGGAACTCTAGTCTATTTCCCAGATAAGGTGCTGAGGTCGATGGGGCAAGAGTTTTTGAAAGGTGGGCCTTAAGGAATCCCACATCATTCAACGCGAGTTTGTACAAAGAGCTTTGGTAGGACTATAAATGGAAAGGACTCACGAACAAGCAGTGTGGATCAACATGGCAAGGAAAGCAAGGCAATGTAATTATGGAAAGGGGATAGGTTTTATTCAAAAGGAAAACTAGAAGGCAAATAAACTGAAAAGGATAAAGGAATGTATGTGATTCAGAAAAATAACTGTGCATGAAGTCGTGAAAGATAAGGTAATGGAAAATGGGCTTCAACACAAGGATGGTCAATCGGCTTTGAAGGAGAAGTGTTACAGTGTTACAACATGGATAATGGAAAAAGTGGAAATGTTGGTGTATCAGCATGGTCACTATGTAAAAACATCAAGAGGCGCAAACATCATGATGTTTATGATGAGTTACAGCTCCTTCAAGCTGTTTATGAAAGCATTTTTCTCAAAAGTTCAGTGATCTTTGAAAATCACTTCAACAGCAAAATGCGATCATTTCCGAAACCTGAAAAAAAAAACTTAGTACAAATCCTGTATAAAAACTTCGTGAGAGCATTGTAAAATGTAAGATGCGAGAATAAGCACAAATGCGAGCAAAAGAAAGAAACTGTGTGTTAACCTGTCGCCTGCGCTGATTTCATCATCGATCGCTGTCAAAGTGACTTCAAGAAAACAAATTAGTGTTAAGCGTAAATACATGCATTCGTATTATTTTCAGGAATTTATTAAAAGGTCCATTTGCAATTTTCATGAAATTAAAGGCAAAAAGAAAAACAAAACAAGAAAAATTAAAGTCAGATCTCCATTTCTTGGCATGCTTTGCAAAGTGTAGCAATACTGTCTCGGCGCTAGCAAATCTTCAGTTTCTTGCTAATTCATGTTACTAAAGCTCTAAAAGTTAAATCAGTTTCTTAGATGCACCGTTAAATTCATTCAAGCAATTGGAAGCGATGGCATTGCAGTATTGGAGGAGCCAAATCCAATTTTTCCTGAACTCCAATCCGGCAGTAATAGAATCGACATGACTAGATAGGTATGGCTAAAAATGGCCCTGAATATCTGCAATATTTTTGGCTGAAATTTTGACTAGAACCTTACCCACAGGAACCCCTTTCAAATGATCTGTGCCTGTAGAAACATTGTTATATTTGAAGTTTGATGGAAAAGAAGAATCAACATAATTCCCATTCCATCCAGAAGAAGATAATAACGCTGATATCAGTGTCATTTTCCAGAATTCGTATCGACTCATATGAATCAAACCCATTCAATCAAGAAACTATACTGTAAGGCCATATTACAATTGAATGCCACATTCTGATATTTAATATCAGTTACTTTACATATTTACAGTTAAGGTTGTAGGATATACCATGCCATCAAAACAGCAGAGAAAATGGCACCAAAAATGGCTCTTAACCAATATATAACTTATAAACCCCAAGCTACTATATGTCAAAATAATCTCCATTGAGATGTTGATATAATCATGCCAATCTTCCAGCAAACTTGCTGCACAAGCAATTGTCATGAATTTGCTTCCATGTCCTCAATAAGCTAAAATATTTCTTCCCATCGAGAATATTTCAAGAAACCTTCATCAAAATTTTCCCTTCTATATCACTATAAAACCCTTGTGTTATATGAACCACACACACTGCACTTATGATATAACCAATGGAAAGGTGCCTTTCCCTTCTTTTCACAATCATTACAGAGAATATCCTTTGTGCATCCTTGGTATTCCTCTGGAAGTGTCTCAGCAGCCAGTGAAGCATCAAGCATTCCAAAATACACAGTCATGTCTCCCAATGACTTGCTACAGATCGAGCATGTATAACGACTGCAAGTATATGCCTCGAAACACTCTGAATGCATTACATTTCCACAACGAAGGGCTTTGACTGGGTCAGTAGATGTAAAAATAAACTCATGACAAACATGGCAGTTTTCTTCAAAAACCTTATCATGACCTTTGTGTAATGAGCGAGTCTTTGACATGCACGCATTACAATTCATGCAATGGAAGTAATCAATACCAAGCCCCTGCCCAACGCGACATAAGTTACAAAAAGGACAGTGGTATACTTTCCTTTCATCATCAAAGAATTTGCATATACCATAGAAATATCTTGCCATTGACAACTCTTTGCAAGAGGAAGAAGTACAGCTTGATGCAACAGGTTGGATTCAACAACACTTCATGCACATCATCTCTTTTGTTTCCCTCCTGTCCATTATATGGTTGCTGACTTTGTCATGACAGAATATGGAGGTGAATAGCTTTCCACAACAAGCTACAAGGAGTTTACAGTTCCTCTTATAATGCTCGCAGCCAAAAGTTTTTTTACCTGCATCTTTGTATGATGGACATTTTCCAGGAACATCTCCACTCTTCCCAAAATCACTAACTTCTGGCTGATTCAACTGTTGCTGTGACGCTATCCAGCGACTAGTCATAAGGTTTTGTATTAAATATGTTTTTCTATGTGTATCCAATGATGGTCTTCACTGCAATATCCGATCCATTCCAGGTAGCACGATGCATTGTTCCGAAAGAGCCAACACCAATCCGTTCCTTCAAAATAAGATCCTTCCATGGAATTTCCAGACCATCCATTTCCAATGAAAGCTCGAGTATTGATCTGTTTTGTAACACACCCCCAGCGTCTTCAAGTCTCTTATCATTGTTTTTATGCAGACAGTCTTTTAAGTTAGATAACTCATCTATATGCTGCTTGTAGGACTGCAACACAGTTTCCTGAAGGCATTCTGTATTTCCATTTTTCCCATGTTCAACTCTGTGTTTGTGAACCTCAAAGCATTTGTGCTCAAAGGAATCTTTATTATTTTTTGCATGTAAATCGTCTTTCTTGTTAACCTGCATGGGTCTTTGCAGAAGGTGATCATTATCAGATTTTGTATTCACAAGTATCTTTTCTTTCTCTCCATCAACATGTGCACACAGATCTGGTAGATTAATATATTTTGTGCCATTTGTGCCAGCGGGAATTATACATTCATGGGAATCTTCATTTTCATCCACTGTCCCTCTCAACTCTTCCTTCAAACGTAGAAATGCAACATTCTGCACTGACAAGTTGCCTGCAAAATTGGTAGCATTAGAACATTCTGCACATGCTTCAGTGCCTGTGCATGTAATGCACGAGGAGACCACAGGAACAGTATCCATGTGATTTAATGAGGTGGAAAATGAGACATGTGGACTACTAATATCTGTCCCTCGAATGTTGCATATGCCTCTATTTGTTGTAAAAATCACTATTGGAGATAATGAGCTCTCCAAAGCGCGATTAAGATAAGAAAAGCATTCCATATCAAGCATGTGTACCTCATCAATAAAAAAACACACCTGGAACAAGTTCTGAAACTCCTTCCCTTATTTATTTCTTGGCGTAGTTTATCTGTGATTTCAGTCTCTTCTGCGTCAAGCCTTGGATTGACCTGAATTTATTTGGAGCCAGAATTACTTCATTCAAATGCATCACTTGAAACAAATTTATCATTAATATTAGTGCCTTGAAGTGCCTGTCAAAAAGGTAGTAGAGGTGCGACCTCCAGAGGAGAGAGATGCGCGGGATAGATGGAATGGCAGAAAAAAAAAATCTTCTGCAGATTCTACCATGACACCTTCTGCATTTCTAAATATGGACGAGCTATCAGATTCAGGGACAGTGAGAGATGCATGTTCGCTAGAATCTGGATTAAGATCTTCGTTGTTTCTTATTGGGGCCAACAAATTGCCTGGTTTGGGCATGTTATCAGGTTCAAAACTGTGCGATTCTTGCCTGCTAGCAGGTTCAAGAACAAAATCGTAACTATTTTCTTGAAAAACCTCATCAGCGAGGAGAATTAGACCTTCATACCTCTTTCAACTGGATTTATTTATTCTCATGATAAAAATGCTTCCTCAAGATAAACGATGGAGAAAAATTCGCAGCCAGTAAAGAAGGGATCCGTCAAATAAGCAACAACATAATCGTTTAATCTCAATAAAGTACGCCGACGGATAGAAGATTTCGGAAAGCCAATCCATAAAAATAGTTACCTGATAATGATAATGATGGGATTTCGTTCCTATTAACCTGAGATGCCAAAGATAGTGTAACAACCCGTGGATTTTGGCTGATATTATTCAATCAACATCTGCATAGTATCCCAAATTAGGTGTGAGAATTAATCATAGGAGAAAATTCTAGCATTCAAAATATGCAAACAATGAGAATTATCTTTTATTTTATTACGGTTTCATTTGTTTGCTACTTATCGATTTGGTTTGTTGTTGCTAGTTGCAGGTTTATGAACAGTGGGGGAGGTTTGACATTGCTACGGCTCAGCCATAAATGAATAGCTGGAGACAGAAATTGCACAATCCAACAAAACTCACAGGCCTCAAGCAAAACAATGAACCTGGGAAATTTCAGATTTAATTGTTTTTGCAGGTTTTATCACCTAATTGCTTGCTGCAGATTTTAGTATGCCCAGAAAACACAGTTTCAGCAACTGTTCAGATAAAACGCTAGACACAGTTTCAGCAACTGCTAGACACAGTTTCAACGACTATTCACAGTTTCAGCGACTGTCAGATAAAAAATATCTTTGTTTTTATTTAGCCTCAATTCACGATTTATTAAAAAAAAAATTTAGCAAATGGAGAAAAGAAAAAAAATGATTTGCAAATTAATGATAAAATCGATTAGGCATATTGCAAAACATGAATTAAATTTTTTTTTTCCTAAAATTAATCTAAATCATCCTTATTTTCTGATCCTCGCGATCGCATTAAGCGCGGAGGAGAGCATACTTATTCTAGGCAAAAGAAAAATTAAGAATGAAAACAAAAACTGAAAATGAAAGCCTGCCTACTCTATACTAATTAGAATTTTAAAAATTAGTTACGTGTAATTAAATTTCCAATGAAGCCATTCACGTAGCAGTAACAGCAATATATTCAATAGCAATTGTTCAAATGAAAAATATTCCAGAGTGAATGAGTCTAGTTGCTGAAACTGCAAATCAACTAAATAAAAATAAAAAAACGAATCTAATCGAGTACTTACCTGGAACCATTGTTCAATAAGGCTTTGATAGGCACGATTTCTCTTACTTAGATCATGTTGTAGCTCCTCTTCTTCTTCTTCAATTTCCTATTCGAATGATTTTTCGCCATCAGATGTGCAGGATTCTTCAGATGTTGAATCTTCGTTTGTTTCTTGGGGAGTAGTTGAACATTTAATTCTTGTCAATATCTCTTCTTCCAAGGAAGAGGAGATCCCAACTTCTGCTAGGATCTGAGTGAGTAGTTCCAAGCTGACACTCATTGTTAAACCATGTTGAAAAAGGGATTCTTATTGCACCCAAAACTTAAATCTAAAAATCTTAAATGAAAATAAACTACTTGCATAAATAAAAGCACTCGTGCTGAAACAGATAAAACAAAACTCTTCACAGTTGTGGAAATCAAACACACTTGCAGAAATAAGATCAATAAACCATAACAGAGAACAGGACCCTATTCCTCCAAGCAGGAATCTTTAGCACCTGTTTCCTAATATCAGTCACACTGCAGAAAAATAATATTAATCAACGGAGAATAGGACCCTATTCCTCAAAGCAGGAATCTTCAGCACCTGTTCCCTGATATCCGTCACACCTACATGTCCTGACCCATGAGGCCGAGCCTGTTACAGTATATCGAACGATGCGTAGGTTGTTCCCCACGTCTTACAACCCTGTCACCTCGGAGTTAGGAACATGTTTAAACACACTTGCATGAAAAATCAAACTGAACTTCAATCCATCGTGCTTCCCCGGCAACGGCGCCAAAATGTTGGGTGAAACTATTGTCGTTTTAATTCCGTTGTAGTACTTGCCCAACCATTTAATTTGTCAATCCGAGGTTCGTAGACTTACGAAGCACATGCACTATATATGCAGGACCGAAGTGGAACTAATCTAATCTAAATTACTGAAATCAAATTAATCTAGGAAGGCATTGAAACATCAACTATGAAAGCAGGAAATTACATAAGGGAAAACCTATACAACATGTGAAGAGCTAAATGACAAACAACATATGTGAGCTCTCAACAATAAAGCTATCTCAAATTACATTACAAGATTCAAATGACAAACCATGAAAGAATACAATAAAAGAATATGGATCACAGTTAAGAATCCCCTTCTCCTAATTACAAGACTATCTCTGAAAACTCCAAAACTAATCTAATGAACTAATGAATTTTGAATTCTCCTGAGCTAATCAAAATGAAGAGAGAGTACTCTCTTATATACATGAAGAAGATAACCATCTCATTCAACCACTCACAACTACTTTCCTATTATTACAAGACATGATCCCTTTGAATCCTCCACACATCTCTCACATATCTTGAATAAGACATGCCAACTAAATCCTCCATGATCTTCTCCTTAGGAATAAGCTTGAATAATTATCTTTTTAATATGGTGGAGGAGATATTCCAGAATTCTCTTAGAATTAATCCTTCACATTTCTCCTACACATTACAAAGCTCACATATTCTTGAGATATATTATAAACACATGTATATTTTCAAATATTTAATCATAAATTCACTTATAATACTAAAATGAATAAAGTGGAAAATAAGAAGGTGAAACCCAAATGTATTTATGAAAATCATATAATGAAAGGTTAATGGGATGATGAGATGTAAGGAATAGTGAAGGGAAAGGTGGATGGAAATACGACATTTCTAAGTCCCAACAAGAATATGGTAGGGAAATCTAAAATGCAGATACAAAAATGTGGCCTGGTCTACAAATAAATACTTGAAAATATCTTCGATGTTTTTGTTTATTGAATCTTTAACAGAAAAAATATATTTTTACCTACCTAATTGTAAACCTCAAATTAGAACTAGAAGAAACCTTAAAATTCTGAAATAATTGTGTTGGTTGCATTTTATTAAGGAAGAGGGATTTTCTCTGCTAAATTTATTCCACAAGCATTGTTATAGACAATTCGATTTTACCCCTACAATTCGTGAAACATAAAAAAGTGAAAACGTGGATGAAGGCTACTTGTATTTAACTATGAGTCTCCATAAAAAGGGTACATTTGTTACAAAAGAAACATTGGTTCTCACTTTATATTAAGGCAACAGATCAGTACACCTAACATTCAAGTTGACTTAATCTTTTAGTATATTTTATTTTATTTCTTACAGCTGCTGCAGACTGGCACTCACATTGAGTAAACAAGACATTTCAGATTCTTATCCCCTACAAAAAAAAATTGAGAAATAATTCCCCTCACCACCCCCCTCCTATGCATTCAAAGTGAGGGAGTTGTTACCTTGCTAGCAGCCTACATATTGCCCCCTTGTTCCATGGTTTCCTAGATGGAGGATGGTATTAACTTCCATCCGCTAACTGCAGACGGTAACCTCATAGGACTCGGTGGGTATTTGAAACCTCTTCGAGCTTTCTGCCTTAGCACCAACCTATCACATGAGGCTTATCCCAAATAATATTATAAATAACTAATGAGCTACACCAATTTTTAAATTTATAAGCCATTAGAGTCAAAGTTCCCCTACTGTCACCATTTAGGGTTGTGGAAATAAAACATCACGTGATTGTAAAACATAACTCTAGTTCATACAGAGAAAAAACCCCACAATGCTCACTTCCAGTAGATATTGTTATTAACACACTCTGAGTCATGACACACTAATCAACTAGTAGATAGAATTGAATTTTAGTATTCTAATCACATCCTGAAAGAAGCTAGATTTAGTACCAACATAAAACATTGGCCACACAAGAATATTAACTATTAATCTTAACAGTCCCTCCCTTTTCACTTTTAATCATTGGATACTTCTATTCAAGTTTCTTATATGCATACAACTAAATGGGAAATGGACTTAGTCATATTAAAATTAGGAATAAAGAAAAAGAAGCAAAGAGGAAGATGTACCTACTTCTAATTTGGAGGATGGTTTAATCAACAACTCATTTCACAGCCACAAATTATAGCCCACATGCAGTTAGGTTCACTAGGATTTTATGGATAGGATCGAGAATCCAAGTTTTGCATCTATACTTTCACGTTGTTACTGCAGACTAAATGAGCTTCTGCAACACATCATCTCCATCCATGCAATCAGACTACTTTCAATGCAATAACCAATCCTAGTGAAGCAAAGCTCCATCACATGTTTTAAGAATACCAGATCCACCATGTTTCCAGGACCCTCCACCTATGGTATTATGCCCTATCAGATCGAGTCTAAATAAATTAACTACATGGCATCAGGGCAAGAGGCAGTTGTTGAATTTTCAAACCACCGCACCCATATGAAACCCACACTTAGATTACTTTAGACTATTCAGTTAACATAAAAGAGCAGAAAAATTGGTCTAAATATTGTTACATGGTACAAAATTATTGAATGCCTTGGAAAACTGATCAGGTCAACCATCTACTGCACTATACTTGAAAATTCCCATACTCATTTCAGCAAGGAGTTCAATAATAGCAACCAATAACTAGACCAAGCCCACTTAATCCACTATCACTCGTAAAAAAGAATTCATAGTAATTTTATTTGACCACTGGTAAGTCCTATAGTAGTAAACAATGTTACTATAAGTCAATTACCCAAAATAGAAATTATGATTGTTGGAAGAAATTTACTAAATACTTACTAAATGCCTTTGACAACTGATCAGATCAACCATCTACTGCACTGTACCTAAAAAAATCCATCTGCATTTTAGCAATAGCAACCTATAACTAGACCAAGCCCACTTAATTAACTATAACCCATAAAAAAGACTTCATAGTAATTTAATCTGACCACAGGTAAGTCCTATAGTAGTAAGTATTGCTACTGTAAGTCCATCTATTTTACCTATAATAGAAATTGTGATTGTTGAAAGCAATTTATTAAATACTAACCTCCATACAACACTCCCTTAGGAACACTTCAGTCAGATAACTCCATTAAAGGTAAACTGCACAGAAGTTAGTCACTTATTATAGTATTTTATAAAGCTTTTGCAACCTCTCCATCATTAACAACACATCAGATAAATCCCTTAATTCGCTACTCTTATTCCCATGGACCACGTCATAAATGAAAAATTCCAACTCACTAACCATTTTAACAAACCAATTCCAAGTTATATATGTAAGCACTATCATTGGAATATACCTGTAGCACTTGATTCATTCAAAGTATATACTGAATGTCGGCCAGGCCAAACCCATAACATTTAATCAGAGTGTGCATGCCACTAAACACTAAAACAAATACATTTTCATATAAATGTTCTGCACACTTATTCAAACTCTACTCACATTGCTTCATCAACCTTAGACACCAAACCTGTTTGAGATAGCTTTCCTAGTGCACTGTTACCAAAGTTATCGATGTACTTCATCAATTGCAATCCACTCACTATTATTGAACTATTAGTGAATCTTTACAGGTGCACTTCAACAAATAGATTCTATAGAGCACATTGTTTATTGTTGAATATGTCAGTGTTGGTGTTTTAAATTCTCATTCAATAATGCATTAGCTTCATCTGGTGTGCCTTCTTGAATAGTCCCTCCATGAGAGTGCTATATGAAATCATATTAGGGGCATGACAACAATATTTTTTTTTCTTAAATAACTTTATTTCCTCCTTAATATTAAGAAATTTGCAGATTAAATCCATATATGTTTTGTAAGCAACAATATTAGGGCTCAGACCCTGCTCTAGCATCTCATAGAAAAGTCATTGAGCTTTATATACCTAAGATGCACGCTATTAATATATTGAATTTAACTAGGAAAACCCTGCAACCTTTCTTTGACATCTCTTTAAGCTGGTCCCTTGCCTTAGCCATTTTATCCACCTTGCATAACCCATTTATAAGTGTTTTTCATGTGATTTCATCAGGGCGATTGTCAATTTTACCATAACATCTAACATAAGGAGAGCCTATTGAAGCTTTCCCTCTTCGTAAATACCATTAATAAGAGTAGTTTATTTGTTAACATTCAGATTAAACCTCTTATTCAACATCTCATGAATCACCTTGGTGGTTTCCTGTTATTTCCCTTCCTTGCAGAAACTGTTGATCAACGGTTGTCATTGATGTCAACCAAGCAGCACCAGTGGCTAACCAAATATTGCATGGGAATTTTGACCTACCAAATTAATATATTCTGCATCAGTAATGCTTTTTATGGTTTCTACTTGTCGAGAGGTTTCCGTTGATATATGGCATGCCATGTAATTCTTCACGGTTTGAGAGATACTCATGTTTGAAGTTTGTACCCCCAATTAGTGGGCTAAAACCCCATGGGGTTGGGGCATGGGTCATTGAAAAGTCATTATTAATATTTTTATGCTCCTAAAATCCCTCCCACATTTACTTGTTGAAGCCCCTCTCAACTTAAGCATTCATATAAATTGTGATCTTCATTTCCTCCTTATGCAAGGGATTTGACCATCTGAAATAGGTCATTTATGAATTTTCGCTCTAACTTGTTTTCTACGAAGGTTCAGAAGATGGAATTTTTGTGAGGTGAAGCCGAAATCCTGAGGAAGATGTAGTAAAAATTGAAAATCAAGGTGAGCAAAATTTTTGGAGATATGATCTGTGTAAGTCATAGTTTTTGCAGGCTCCTGAAATTCATCTCAAAGAAGTGACCTTGGTAAATTTGTCATAACTCTCTCTCTGAGTATCAGATTGGAATTATGTAAAAATTGAAGGATAATGCACAGTCTTTATTTTTCACTCTAGCAATTTTAGAAACAAATGAAGAAACAATGACACATGGCACCCCGTACAAGTGCGCTCTGCTGAAACAGTCCATAATTAGGACATTGTGAGAGATTGGGTATAAATCTCTCTTCAAGAATCCAAATTGAGTCAGACCTATGGCATTGGAAAGATAACTCAGAGGACTACTATAGTACTGAAAATCAGATATTGAGGATCTTAAATGACAGAGATACACCATATTCAATATCGAGCTCCTAGAAGGAAAGAAAAAGCTAGATCATGTGTTGCCAAGGGTTGCACAGGACCAGATTTTCTACGGAAGAAAAGGAAAGCAAGGTGCAGTAGAGGGTAGCATGACAAGAGTAGAAACCAAGGTGCTTAACAACAGCAAGAAGTTCATCATATGAAGTCTTCAAGTGGGCAGCACTGCATACAATCATTGTAAAGGTATCATTGTACTTATCCATTGTAAATACATTATTATACAAATTGTACTAGTGTCTACTTGCCAAGGGTTAAAGAGGCGGTGTTGGGAGGTCTAGGATCATCATTAGGTGGTTGTATCAAAGTTGGGATTATGGTCTAGTATATATTCTTCTTCTACATCATTCTATATCATTGTAAAGTGGACCATTTTCCCTGGTACTGGAGTCCATTCTTCTTTTATTCTTCTATAGGGTGGTAGGGTGGTGATAGGGTGAGTTGTAGCTCATTGGGTGTTGGGGCATCCATTCATTTGACTACTGAGGAATCTTGGGCGTTGGAGTGTCCATCCAATGGGAGCTGGAGAAGAATGCTTTTCTAGATTCTAGGAATTTAGAGCTTTATTTTCAATTGGAGTTGAATATTAAAGAATTATTAGAAAATCATTAGGTGGTTTTTGTCCTGGAGTGGGTTTCCACCTTAAAAAAAATTTACATTTTTGTTCCTCTTGTTTACTTCTATCATTGTACAAATACTGATAATAATTGAAGATTAACTAATGCTCTAATTGAAAGGAATATTGATTCACCCCCACCTATCAGTATTTCCAACAATTGGTTTCAGAGCTTGGTTCCTTCAATATCAGTTTAACAACTGGAAGGAGGTCATGGAGCATACCAAGAATGGTGTACCTCTATTCAATGAAAATAATTATGCACTCTGGAAAGGAAGAATGGAGGTCTATCTCTTGGCGCAAGGTTACGAAGTATGGGACACTGTTCAAAATGGATTTACATCAACCGCGGATGAACAAGGTAAGAAGAATTTGGTAAATGATGCAAAAGCAAAGAATATTATTATCAGTGGACTTATTGAATCTGCTTATCATAAGGTGTTGGGTTGTAAAACCACCAAAAATGTATGGGAAAAGCTTGAGAATATATATGCAGGTGACTCAAATTTCAAAGAAGCAAAGCTTCAAATCTATAGAGAAAAATTTGAGCAACTCAGAATGAAAGAAGATTGCAACATTGCTGCATACTTCCAATATGTTGATGAAATAACCAATACTCTGGAAGGATTGGGAGAGCCAGTTGACGAGAAGACTATTATACAAAATATTCTTAGAACGTTACCAGGGAGATTCAACCCAAAGGTATCGGTCTTAGAATACAATGCAAATCTGGACAAACTCAGCAAAGAGGAATTACATGGAGTTCTCATAGCATATGAAATGAGACTTGATGAAGAAAGGGGTACTTCAAATCTAGAAACTGCGTTCGTTGCATCTAAGCAAACCAATAAGGACAAACAACCTTCAATTGAAATGACATGCACCTGCAAGTGTGAAGAAAAGGGAGATGATGGAGAAGGTCTTTCAGATGAAGAATATGCTTACTTTACGAGAAAACTAAAACTTGGTAAGGGAAATTTCGAATGTAAACTTCCATTGATATGTTTTGGTTGTGGTGAGGTTGGGAATTTCGTAGCAAAATGTCTGAACAAAAGTGATGGCAACTCAAAAGGAAAGAAAGGATTTAAGAAATTCAACAAGCAAGGCAAAAAGAAAGGATCCAAAAGGAACTTTCTCTCTAAAGAAGATAGCTCATCATCCGATGAAGAAAGTGACAGCAAAGAAGAAGCCAATGAGAAAGTATTGTTTATGGCCAAGCACAATAAACAAGAAGTATCAAACAATGAAGAATAAGGCTTGACCATAGAAGAATTTTATGAAGAGACAATCAGGCTTATAAAAGAGCTCAATGCTAAGAAGATCTGTTCCAACACTCTCGAAGAACAAGTTCAAGGTCTCAAAATTGAGGTTGAAGAACACAAATGTATTGAAGAGTCACTTCAAAAGAAGTTGGAAGAAAGCAACCAAGAAAGGGAAGCATTATAAGCCGAAGTAGTCTCGCTGCGTAAGGAAGTGAAGAAGGGAAAAACTGCCCAAAACTATGCCAACAACTCAAGGTCATTGGAAGAACTCATCAACAATCAACGATCTTACTATGAAAAAACTGGCCTTGGTTACAAAGAAGAAGACGCAGGACCTTCTACAACAAAATACTATGAACCTATGAGATCTGACATACATGACGACTTCGTTGGAAAAGATTCACAAGCACATCCTTGGAAGACGATTCCTCGATGAATAATTTCATCTAGGTACCAACATATTTTTCATGGCTATTGTTATTCATGTGGAAAATTTGGTCATAAAGCTATAGAATGTCGCACGTACCCTATGAACCAATACAATTCCAAGAGATTCTTCAAATATGAACCTCCCAGGGCTCAACGAAACATTAATATATTTGAAAAATTAAGAAATAATTTGAAATGTTACAAATGTTAGAACTTTGGACACATAGCCAAAGACTCAAGACTTGAAAATCCTCCAGAAGAATCTTCAAAGCCACAGATTGAACAAACATGGAAGAAGAAGAAGACTGATAATTGTGCTCTCGCTCTCAAGGCTCAAAAAAGGAAAGATGTGTGGTATGTTGACAGTGGTTGCTCAACGCATATGACTGGAGATAGAAGGAATTTTGTATCTCTGAAAGAGAAGAACGATGGAACCATATCCTTTGGAAATGATGGATCTTCAAATGTTATAGGATCAGGTACCGTCACTCTCAGAAGCAAATATGTTATAGCCAAGAATGTTCTGTTGGTTGAAAACATGAATCACAATCTGCTCAGTGTTGGACAAATGTGTGATCAAGGACACACAATTCTATTCAACTCCACAAAATGTGAAATCAGGAAAGGCAGGTATGGTAAAATTGTGGCTACAGCAAGTCGAGCTCCAAATGACATATATGTTCTAGATGAAACAACTAAAGCATGTCTACTAGCTAAAGAAGATGAAAGTTGGTTATGGCACAAACAAATGGGTCACATAAAATTTGACAATCTTGTTAGGATAAGAAAAAAGGAAGTAGTACGAGAAATGCCAAAAATCTCAAAACCTTCCAACACACTATGTGAGGCATGTCAGCATGGAAAGTAGACAAATGTCCAATTTAAAACAAAAGAACACTTTTCATCACATCCATTGGAATTGATACATACTGATCTATGTGGTCCTATGAGAATAAAAGGCTTATATGGAGAATTATATTTCATGTTAATGATAGATGACTATACTAGGATGACAGCCGTCAGTTTCCTAAAGAAAAAATCTAAAGCATTTGAGTGATTTAAGATCTACAAGGAGTTAGTTGAAAATGAAACTGATTTGAAAATAAAGTGTTTAAGATCAAATAATGGTGGAGAATTCACTTCCAAATTATTTCAGCAACACTGTGATGAAAATTGAATAAAAAGGCAATTTTCAACAAGACAAACACCTCAGCAAAATGGAGTTGCTAAAATAAAAAATAGAACTGTACAGGAAATGGGTAGAACAATGTTGAAGGACTCAAAATTGGATGAAAAATTCTGGGTTCAAGAAATTGATACTGCAGTCTTCATTATCAACCGAAGTCTTCTTAGAAATAATTGCAACAAGACTCCATATGAATTATGGAATGGAAAACCAGCTAATGTAAAATATTTCAAAATCTTCAGAAGCAAATGTTATATCAAAAGAGAAGATCAAAATTTGGGTAAGTTTGAATCACGTGTTGATGAAGGTATCTTTGTTGGTTACTCACCCAAAATAAAGGCCTATAAATTCTATAATATAAGACGAAAAAAGATAGTGGAGAGCATAAATGTTACCTTTGACAACGATGGTGTTCTAGCGAGTAATGATGAAGATCTAGAATCTTTGAAACTTGAAACAGAGGCTGAAAAAGACACAGATAAAATTGTAGACGAGGAAGAAGTAAACAATGATCGTCAAGATATACCAGAACAACAACAAGAAGCTGCTCCAAGGAGAAAAAAAGAGTGGATTCAAAAGAACCATCCATCAATTCAAATCATTGGTGACATAAATGAAGGTCAACAGCTTCGTTCATCACAACAAGCTCACGTTGCTTTTCTAGCAACCTTTGAGCCTAGTAGTTTTGAGGAAGCCATCCAAAATTAACATTGGGTAGCAGCTATGAATGAAGAATTGGATCAAATTGAGAAGAATAACACCTGGGAATTAGTTACATGACCAAAAGATAAAAATGTCATTGGGAGTAAATGGGTGTTTAGGAACAAATTGAATGAAGATGGGCAGGTTACCAGAAATAAAGCAAGATTGGTTTGCAAAGGCTATGCACAAGTGGAAGGAATTGATTTCGACGAAACATTTGCACCAGTTTCCATAATGGAAGCCATCTGAATGTTTCTTTCCTATGCATGTTCAAGGAAAAACAAAGTCTACCAAATGGATGTTAAGTCAACATTTCTGAATGGAGAATTAGAAGAAGAATTTTACATCGAACAACCTGAAGGTTTTCTACTATCACAAAAATAAGACTATGTCTGCAAGTTAAATAAGGCTCTATATGGTTTCAAGCAGGCTCCCAGAGCATGGTATGCTCATCTTGATGGATATCTACGTCAATAAGGGTTCAAGAAAGGTATTTTTGATAGCAATCTTTATGTACAAATAGATAAAGATAATTTAACAATTGTTGAGGTATATGTGGACGATATAATATTTGGTAGCAATGATGATCGACTAAGTAAGAACTTTTCTACAAATATGCAAAGTGAGTTTGAGACGTCTTTACTTGGTGAGCTGACACACTTCTTAGGGCTTCAAATATCTCAGCAAGAGAAAGGAATATTTATATGTCAAGCCAAGTACATCAAGGAAATGCTCAAGAAATTCAAAATGGAAGATTGCAAACCTGTCCTTACTCCAATGGTAACAGGTTGCAAATTGAGCATAGACGACTCATCTAATGATGTGGATCAAAAGTTGTACAGATCTATGATTGGTAGTCTTCTATATGTAACAGCCTCTCGGCCAGATGTTATGCAAGCAGATGGATAGGTAGCAAGATTCCAAGCAGCACCAAAAGAATCACATATTATTGCCGTCAAAAGAATTCTTCAATATCTAAAGGGAACAGAAGAATATGGCTTGTGGTTTCCCAAGGGTAACAATCTCATTATTCAAGCCTTTACAGATGCAGATTGGGCAGGAAGCATTGATGATCGTAAGAGTACTAGTGGAGCAGCATTCTATCTAGGTGGTTGTCTCGTATCATGGTTGAGCAAAAAGAAAACTTCAATCTCGCTATCTACAGCGGAAGCAGAATACATTGCAACAACATCATGTTGTACTCAAGTTCTTTGGATGAAACAAAATTTGCAAGATATTCAAGTACGATTCAGTGAGCCTATTCCCATATTCTGTGACAGCACTAGTGCCATCAGCATCTCCAAGAATCCTATCATGCATTAAAAAAAAAACACACATTCCAATCAAATATCATTTTGTTAGAGAACAAGTCGCTGAAAAGAATATCAAACTTGAGTATGTTTGTACAAAAGAACAAATTGCTGATATCTTCACTAAACATTTACCTTGAGAAGCATTTGAATATCTTCGTCAAAAGCTTGGGATTCTCCCACATTCTCATTAGATTTTCCCTTTACAAGAATATAAAGCGGGAATGGAAGTGTGTACAGGTCTGCAGGACGATTGTGTGTCAGCGGGAGTGGAAGTGTGTACAGGTCCACGGGATGGTTGTATTTCAAGGGGAGTTACTCTTTTCCAATGATGTCAAAGGGGGACAGAATGTTGTAGGAATAGGTGTCATGATCGTAGGGGGAGTACTTGTCTTTCCATCAATGCCAAAGGGGGAGATTGTTGATTAGCGGTTGTCATTGATGTCAACCCAAGCAGCACCATGGGATAACCCAATATTCCATGGGAATTTTTACCTACCAAATTAATATATTCTAGGTCAATAATTATTTTTATGGTTTCTACTTGTCAAGATGTTTCCATTGATATATGGCACGCCATGTAATTCTTCACGGTTTGAGAGATACTCATGTTTGAAGTTTGTACCCCCAGTTAGTGGGCTAAAACCCCATGGGGTTGGGGCATGGGTCATTGAAAAGTCATAATTAATATTTTTATTCTCCTAAGATCCCTCCCACGTTCAGTTGTTGAAGCCCCTCTCAACTTAAGCATTCATATAAATTGTGATCTTCATTTCCTCCTTATGCAAGGGATTCGGCCATCTGAAACAGGTCATCTTGGAATTTTCACTCTAACTTTTTTTATACGAAGGTTCAGAAGCTGAAATTTTTATGAGGTGAAGCCACAATCCTAAGGAAGCTGCAATAAAAATTTCAGATCAAGGTGCGTAATATTTTTGGAGATATGATCTGTGTAAGTCAGGGTTTTGGCAGGCTCCTGAAATTCATCTCAAAGAAGTGACCTTGGTAAATTCATCATAAATATCTCTCTAAGTATTGGATTGGAATTCCATGAAACGTGATGGATAGTGCATATTTTTTACTTTTCTCTCTATCAATTTCATAAAGAAATGAAGAAACAGTGACACGTGGCACGCCGTACAATTTCGCTCTGCTGAAACAGTCCATAATTAGGGAATTATGAGAGATTGGGTATAACTCTCTCTTCAAGAATCCAAATTGAGTCATACCTATGGCATTGGAAATATGACTCAGAGGACTACTATAAGACCAAAAATCAAATATTGAGGATCTTAAATGATAGAGATACACCACATTCAATATCGAGCTCCTAGAAGGCAAGAAAAAGCTACATCATGTGTTTTCAAGGGTTGCAAAGGACCAGAATTTCTATGGCAGAAAAGAAAAGGAAGGTGCAGTAGAGGGTAGCATGACAAGAGCAGCAACCAGGGTTCATAACAGCAGCAAGAAGTTCATCATATGAAGTCTTCAACTGGGCAACACTGCATACAATCATTGTAAATGTATCATTGTACTTAGTCATTGTAAATACATTATTGTACAAATTGTACTAGTGTCTATCTACCAAGGGTTGAAGAGGCAGTGTTGGAAGGTCTAGGATCATCATTAGGTGGTTATATCAAAGTTGGGGTTATGGTCCAGTATATATTCTTCTTCTACATCATTCTATATCATTGTAAAGTGGACCATTTTCCCTAGTACGAGAGTCCATTCTTCTTTTATTCTTCTATAGGGTGGTAGGGTGGTGCTAGGTTGAGTTGTAGCTCATTGGGTGTTGGGGCATTCATTCAGTTGACTATTGAAGAATCTCGGGCATTGGAGAATCCATCCAGTCAGAGCTGGAGAAGAATGATTTTCTAGATTCTAGGAATTTGGAGCTTTATTTTCAATTGGAGTTGAATATTAAAGAATTATTAGAAAAACATTAGGTGGTTTTTGTCCGGGAGTGGGTTTCCACCTTAAAAACTGTGTACATTTGTGTTCCTCTTGCTTACTGCTATCATTGTACAAACACTGATAATAATTGAAGATTAGCTAATGCTCTAACTGAAAGGAATACTGATTCACCCCCCCCCCCCTTCTTAGTATTTCCAACAGAAACCATCAATACGAGTACTGAGAGTAACAACATCAGGGCATGTATTTTTATTGACCATTTCATTTAATAGCTTTCTAGCTTCATCCAATTTTCCTTGTTTATAGAGATTATCAATAAGTGCGTTGTATGGATTAACCTTCTTATCCAGCATCTCAAGACCCAAGCATTTCTGGAACATTCGTTTTAAATTTACCCAAGAAATATCATATATATGTTGTTCTGCCCTTCAGTTGCCATGCAAATAAATTTATCTTTGGACCTGAGTGTCTCCATCAACAATGTAAATTGAGGCCATGCCAGTGAGGATGGAACAATAGTATAGGTATTATAGGAATTATTGACTGAGATGTAGTTTTTTTTCTCTATGCAGGAGCCAGAGAAGCATGTATTTCATTTGGTCACTGATAAGCTAAACTATGCAGCAATGAAAATGTGGTTCTTGGCTAAATCCCCACGGAAAGCAAGAATTCAGGTTCAGACCATTGATGACTTTACATGGCTAAATTCTAGTTATAGCCCAGTTTTGAGACAACTTGGCTCTGCATCTATAAAGGATTATTACTTTAGGTCGCATCATATGAATTCAGACTCCGATTTGAAGTAACAAAATCCAAAGTATCTATCTATCCTTAACCATCTTCGCTTCTACCTCCCTGAGATCTTTCTAGAGCTCGTTAAAGTCCTCTTCCTGGATGATGATATTGTGGTGAAAAGGGATTTGACCAAACTTTGGAGTATCAATATGCAAGGGCAGGGAAATGGTGCAGTGGAAACATGTGGAGAAAGCTTCCATAGGTTTGACAAATATCTTAATTTTTCCCATGAACTCATTGCAAAGAACTTTGATCCAAATGATTGTGGACGGGAATATGGAATGAATATATTTGATCTGGAATAATGGAGGAAACAAGGAATAACAAGGATTTACCATCAATGGAAAAATATAGTTAGTACATGGTAACCTGCTTCATTTTTCTTATTACTTAATTTTTTTTATTTGTCCTCTGTATTTAACATTCTATCTGTTCTCCGTGCTTGTGTTTATTTCAGAAAAAAGATAGATAGTTATGGAAGTTGGGTACCCTGCCTACTAGGCTAAATCTTGGATAAATCACATTCGTCTTGGATAAATCTTAGCTTATTTTGGGTCTTGGTTATAACCCTAATGTTGATTCAAATTAAATTGAAAGAGAAGCAATGATACATTACAACGACAATATGAAACTATGGCTCAATATAGCCATCCCCAAGTACAGGCATTACTGAACTAAGTATGTGAAATATGATGACATATTCTTGCAGCTATGTAATATCAGTGAGTATATTTTACGAGAAGATTGTTTATTATTCCATGAACTCGCACCAAGGAACTTGTGCAGTGCCCTTTGTTGGTTGTTACAAGAATTGTGGAAGCTTAACGGGTAATGGTAAAATCGCAACTCAATTTATCTATTAGTGTGTACTTAGGAGGACATTCATATGTGAATCTGGGTAGCTTGTGAGTGGAATCTCTTCCTAACTGCAGTTTGTTACATTTTTAATGTGGAAACCTTGGAAATTTATAATTTTTTTCTGTAGACATTGCTGCAATCTTGTGTGGATATTACACATTTAAGATCTTCATTCCAACGCCTAATTTAGGAATTTTTTTATGAGAAACAACTTTAAAATTAAAAAAATTGGATAGATAATGGCGTGAAAAGTCTGAAAGTTAGGTGCCATTTATTTTGGATAAAGTATAGATTCCTTACATGTGTAGCCATTTTGTAATTAATGTTTCATACCATAATCCCAAATTCAAAATATTTCATTTTTGTAATTAATTTTTCACACCAGAATCCCAAATTCAAAAGATAAAATATATGGTCAACCTGTATTACAGGACTCTTCTTCTTGTCTTTGGATTTGGGGAGGTCTATCATTCATCATCGACAGGGTTCCATATGAAAATGGATACATATTTCCTCCATATTTCTTTCTATATACATATAAAATGTGATGAGATAATTTTTTTGAGTTTTACCTCATGATAATTTTGTTTTATATTGTAGAAGATAGTTACCAATTAAATTTTCACCTCTGATTAGTATGCACAGGAATCGAGAGATGTGGGGGAGTTTGCCAATTTTACCAATTGAAGATGAAATATCTTCTCAGAGCCCTGAAACATTTCCTGTCAACAGAGTATGCTAGACTTATAACAGTTTTTATGAGTACTTGTCTACGCACGTTTCCACTCACTCAGAGGTGCTATTCAAGGTTTTTGCAAGAACATTGTTCCAAATAATATCTGTAGATAAAATTTATTAGAATCCAATGTGGGGATCTGTAGATAATATTGGAATAAAATTTATTTTTATAGATAATATAGGTATATAACGTTGTTCCAGCTGGAGCACTACATCCTTCTGAAAACAAATTCAAGCTCATCGAAACAAATGATGTCTGGCTCACTGTTGTGCATTTACTCTGATGGATTTCAGAACTATGTATGGGGAATTAAATTGTCAAGGACACAGACAGCAACAACTTTAAGAAGGGAAGCACTGCTTTAAAGCTGATTGTTGCTTCACCTGCTGCCACACTGTAGTTGCCACTACACACTGTCTGTAGCCTCAAATCTTGTTCATGCTACCTCTGCTATTTCCATCTGTTGCCACTACACTTAATTTTACTTAAAACTATTTTTGAGGGTCACTTCCAATAAATTTTGGTGTATACACTTCACTGCCATAATTTTTGCCCCTATTTCATGCACAAAATCCAGGTGTAGTACTGATACATATAAAAATCTACCCTTACGTAGGCTCTATCTAGACCATATCGTCTAACAATTTCCAATCAGGCTACAACAATGGATGTTGATGTAATTCATTACTTCACTGGTATTGCTGCTAAGATAGGAAGATTACCGTGATCAAGGTCACTCTATAGAGTGTGGGCACTGTGTTAGATTTTTGTCTCAGACCATGGAAAACGGTATGGTATATTTATGTCATAAATAAAATCACAAAATCCATGTAACAAAATGCAATGGTTACTATCTATGCATAAGTCAAGTCAAGACATACCACTTATTTGCTAGTTTTGAAGGTTAATGCCTCATCAAGCACATTTGAGGGTCACTGTCATAATTTTTGTCAACATAATCACTATTTGTTGAGGTTATTGCCAATATAAGATGTATGTCCCACTGTGTGAATTTTCGAAGATGTTTTATGCTTGATGCAACTTTAATTTTATCCCCATTGTCAGTTAGCAATCATATAAACAAGAAAAAAGTGCTAATAGAACATACTAGTAGATCGACAGAAGACAAGACAGAAAAATATAAGTGTGTTGGTGCATTATGGCGGTCAATAGGATGCTTCAACCAATAAAGTCTCAATACGGTCAGCCAACCAGAAGTGCCACACACACAACACTTAAAGGCAACCCATTAAAAGTCAACATAATTCAAAAAAGGAATCCCACATCCAGATTTCTAGCATCATCCATATTTACAGCATCCAAATTTATGGCATCCATTTCCAACATCATTCAGATTTACGGCATCATCCAGATTTATGGCATCCAAATTTACGGCACCCATTTCTGACATCATCTAAATTTATGACATCATCCATATTTACGACATCATCCAGATTTACAACATCCATTTACAGCATCCATTTTCGGCATCATCCATATTTACGACATCATCCATATTTACGGCATCATCCATATTTACGGCATCCATTTCTAGCATCATCCATAATTACGACATCATCTATATTTATGACATCCATTTTCGGCATCATCCAGATTTACAACATCCATTTTTAGATCATGAGGATGTGTGTGGTGAGATGATTGAAATGTCATCCAACGTTGACACAATTTATATCAATCACTGAGGGTGTGTGACACATTTGCTGGGGGTGTAAAACCTTAAGGCCGACCTACACATATTTTGAAAGTATTAAAAATAAATTCAAAATAAATGTTCTGCTCATCGGATCAGGATGATCTTTTGATCGATCTTGCACCTCTTCGAAAGAGGAACCCAATAAAAATATTGGTGTCTTCATCTGAGCATCACAACATGGATCTTGGACCTATTTTTCCAATTTTAACACTCCCTCTCAACTAGGGAGAACTCCATCCACCTGTGCAATCAAACATCATGCATCATCCCGCCGTAACTTGCTTTGCTAGCCTCTTTATTTCAAAATAGAAGTGGGTCAGTCACAAAGACATCATTCCTGGCTGACAGATTCAACCCAGAGGTCCAAAACCTCTATAGGACTCACAAAGAGTCTCATACCAACACGGAGTCGGTTTATCTAACCTGAAGTCAGTAGGAGGTCTGAAACCTCACTAGACATTATCCCAAATAAAGTGGTTGGACACGTGTCATCCTAGATAGAGAGTACAAAAATATCTGATGTGTCCATCAGTCTTTGCTACTAGTCTCTAGCTTTTCCCGCCTCATTTGCCAAATGAGAGCTATTTTCCATGAGTGCGAAACTCAATTGGGTAGGATGCATCTGGGGCACAGATCATGAGAGGCGAACCAACTCAATCACCATAACGGTGGGGCCCAAGCACACCAGCAAGGTTCGGAAAGCCTAGCCCTGTGGTTGCTTATAGCTCCGAGAAGCTATCGCCGAAGCCCCCCATGGCTCCCAGAGCTCATTGTCCAACAAGACACTCAGAATAGGGTCGTTCCATGATAGCAATATTCTCACGGAAGATTAGGAACATGACCTTCCCTAAGGGCATTGTGAAAATATCTACGACCTGCTCATCATTTCCCATATGATCAAGCCTTACAGTGCCTCGCTGTACCATATCCCATATAAAGTGGTACCAGCCATCAACATGCTTGGATCATTCGTTGAACACAGGATTCTATGACAAACAAATTCCCCTCTAGTTATCACAAAGTATAACGGTGGCATCTAGCACATGCTCGAACAAATCACTGAAGAGCTTTCATAACCAAGTGACTTCACAATAGGCGATACACCTTACAATGTATTTGGCCTCAGCGGTGCTCAAGGCTACCAAATTCAGTTTCCTTCCTGAAGTAGATCTACATGTGAAGTAGCATCCATATGTGCTCTTGGGATCCACCACACTGCCAGCCCAATCAACATCAATATATCCATGGAGTGTCATACTCCTGGAAGTGTATCTCATCCCATGGTCTATCATGCCTCAGAGATATCTCAAGAGTTTCTTGGCACCAACCCAGTGAATTTTATGTTCAACCATGTGTTGACTCAAAGTGTTCACTGCACAACATACGTCCGGACGGGTGTTCACTAAGAACATTAGGGCCCCTATGAGTTGAAGATCCTTAGTAGGATTTGCTAGCACTAGCCCAGCAACGCTGCCACTCGACTTCTTAAATTTGAGCTCCATTCGTGTCAACAGAGACTTATAGTCCATCATACTAAATCTTTCCAGAAGCTTCAAAATGTATTTTCCTTGAGAAAGGAAAATTTCATCAGGTCTCTGCCAGACCTCTAGGCCTAGGAAGTAGTGCATCAGTCCTAGGTCCTTCATCTCGAACACAGCAGTGAGCTCCCTCTTGTACTGATGAATGAGAGGGACAACACCTGTCAGGAAGAGGTTGTCTACATACAACACCAGAATGAGAGGCTTCTCTCTATCAACCTTGAAGTAAAGGTTCGAATCAGCATTACTATGAGTGAAGCCTGGCTTCATCAGGTAGCTATCTATCCGCTCGTACCAAGCTCTTGGTGTTTGCTTCAACCCATAAAGGGCTTTCTTCAACCTGCAAAAATGGGTGTCCCGATCATGGAATTCGAACCCCAGAGGTTGCTCCACATACACCTCTTCCTTTATCGCACCATGCAGAAATGCGGTCTTCACATCCATCTGATGAAGACTCCATAATTGCGTAGCAGAAAGGGCTACGATAGATCGGATGGTGGTATATCGGGCCACAGGTGCAAATATATCATCATACTCTATGCCTTCCTTTTGAGAGAAGCCACGAGCAACGAATATTACCTTGAAATTTTTAGCACTTCCATCAGATCCATGCTTGATCTTGTAGAGCCATTTCGAGGTGACAACTGCTTTGTCCTCTAGTCTTGGGACCACATACCAGACATCATTCTTCATTATGGACTCATACTCTTCATGCATAGCATCCTTCCAGACTTGATTTTTTACGGTTTCCTCAAAAGATGCAGGCTCAGATTGTACAATAGTACTCATGGCTGCTAGATACCCTTGGTATCTACTTAGCTTCTTGCTTTCACAAATGTCCCCCTTTGGGGCCATATGTCCCTCGGCATCCTCAAGAGTGTCCTTGAGCCATGATGGTCTATTCCCTATTGAAGGAGGTGGATCAATCGGGTCCATTGGTCCTTCAGCATCGGGATCATCTCATCCTTCAGTTCTTCTTGATTTCCAGGCCTTGCTTCATGAACTTCCTCAGATCTAATAAGATTGACTACTTTCCTCAGGGAAGCATCTTTGTCAAAGTTAACATCGTGGAATATCTCCACTTCCCTTTGACCGGGCACATATACTTTATAGGCCTTCGAAGTTTTGCTGTAGCCCACCTACATTGTGGTCTCCCTCTTGATGCTAGCTCTTCTGCAAAAGTTCTTGAACTCATTCGTCTCATATAATAAGAACATCCTCCCAAGGATGTCACAGGTAGCATACCAGACAGATCAGAATGTACTAATTGCAAGACATCATATGTCTTTGTGACACTTGAAGGGAAAGGTCCCCTTGTATGCTTTTCTTCAGCACAACCCTGACATACACCTTCATGATTATTTGAGAACTCAGGCATCCCCGTCACCACCTTCCTTGTTTCAGGAAGGGCCTTGTAGTGAAGTTGTTCAAACCTTCGGTGCCATAGTTTAGTCTGTTGGATAGTATCACATGTCATCGCTCCCAGTGGGCTTCCTCCAACTTGGTAGAGTGTACCAACTCTAAACCCAATCGTGATAGCTTCCTTGAAACTCTTCTTCCACATGTGCACCTTCCATAAATGAATGCCACATTGAAACCTTTGTCTTCCATGGCCGAAACAGACACAAGGTTCTTCTTCAAATTAGGAACATATAGTACATCTTGTAGGCGGAGGAATTGACCTTGAGACAAGTGGAGGGTCACAGTCCCTGTCCCTTTCACGGGAATATGTGGCATTATCTCCAAGGAAAATTTGTAGATTAGTATCCTTCTCAACCATATCAGTAAGTGCTTCCTTGAACCCAATGATGTGCCTTGAGGCGCCACTATCTATTAGCTAGACATCCATAGCGTTGGGTCGAGATGCAGCAGAGACGGTAGATACATGAATGAATTCATTTCTTTTATCATAAAAAACATTTGAGTCCTCATACCTGGAATTTCTTGACCTTTTGAAAGGTTGTCCATTTTTGCTGAAGGGAGCCTTCCTTTTCTTGACCTTCTTGAAAGGGAATTCTCTAGCATAGCGACCTAGCTTAGAGATGTAGGAAACCAGACTCTTATGAAATGAGTCCCTGATCATCAGCTTTGCTTTGATTTCCCCCTTCTTGTACTTTGATTTGGCAGCAGCAGTTGCAGTGGATGGAGGCTCTTGGATTTTACTCTACACATAGTCCATGACATCTTGGTCTTCCAAATTAATATCCAATGTCATCTTCCAAGCATGGAAATCATCCTTCCCAGTCAATTTTTCATCAGCCTTAAAGCCATTTTCATTTGAGGAACCCATCCTCTTCTTCGGTGATTGCTACAAACTAGGGCTTTGTCTCCACCTCAGATCTGATACCATGTGAATTTTTGAAGATGTTCTATGCTTGATGAAAATTTACTTCTATCCCCAATGTTAGTGAGCAATCACATAAACAAGAAATTAAAGTGCTAATAGAACATACAAGTAGATCGACAGAAGACAAGCCAAAAAAATATAAGTGTGTTAGTGCGTTATGGCAGTCAACAGGATGCTTCAACCAGCAAAGTCTCAATACGGTCAGCCAACCAGAAGTTTCACACAAACAATCCTTAAAGACAACCCATCAAAAGTCAACATAATTCAACAAAGGAGTCCCACATCCAGATTTCCAGCATCATCCAGATTTACGGCATCATCCATTTACGGCATCATCCATATTTATGGCTCCCATTTCTGGCATCATCCAAATTTACGGCATCATCCATATTTACGACATCATCCAGATTTACGGCATCATCCATATTTACAGCATCATCCATATTTACAGCATCCGTTTCTGGCATCATCTATATTTACAGCATCATCCATATTCATGGCATCTAGATTTACGACATCCATTTCTGGCATCATCCAGATTTGCGACATCCATTTCTGGCATCATCCAGATTTGCGACATCCATTTTTAGATCATGAGGATGTGTGTGATGAGATGATTGAAATTTCATCCAACGTTGACAATATTTATATCAATCACTGAGGGTGTGTGACACATTTTTTGTGGGTGTAAAACCTTAAGGCTGACCTACACATATTTTGAAATTATTAAAAATAAATTCAAAATAAATGTTCTGCTCATTGGATCAAGATGATCTTTCAATCAATCTTGCACCTCTTGAAAAGAGGAACCCAATAAAAATATTGGTGTCTTCATCTCAACATCACAACATGGAGTTTGGACCTAGTTGTCCAATTTTAACACAATAAAAAAAGCTCAAAGATCTTAGCCACAAAACTATCTATCACAATAGGTCTCTGTCATGAACAATATTGTCACCAGATAGGGTCACTTTGACATCGTTGGTTCAGGATCATGTTCCCTTTTTGCTTCTTCCAAAATTGTGTTACTGATAGAGGTTCATAGTTTCCTTTTGAAACAATTAACATCAATCTTCAAATTACAACAGTAGTCGAGACCGTGGCCATAGTGCCACTGCCCACTGTAGGTTGTATACAGAGCTCCGTCATTAACCATGAAAGGCGTTTAATCAGAATCAATCTATATGAACTATGAAATTTTTTACGTTTTATGTCATTCGTTGTTTTAAAATAGATTTGGCCTTCATTACTATGGTTTTAACTCTTTTAACTTTTAAGTGTTAACAGAGTTAGAGTTCGATAGACACCTCTGCCCATTCACCTAAATTTTCAATATTTTTGTTTTGATAAATTTATATTGTGTTAAATGAATTATTTTCTCCAAGAAAACTTCGAAACATGTTAAGAAAGAAAGGAATCCCATTGCAAAATAACTTCAAAAAATGTCACTTATACCAGGTATAAGAAACAAGAAAGGCTGCAAATGAGTTTCTGAAAATCTGGATAATAGGTGTCTACTAAAGACAAGAAACTTGAATTTTTTCTCCAAATACCTTATACCTTCTTTTTAACCACTAAATAATGATTTCCCATTGAAAAATTTTGTATGTTCTGGTTTATGACCATATCAAATAACTGTCGATACATATTGTTCCTTTGAAACTCTATTTGCGAAAACTGCTACGAAAAAAATAGGCCACTTCAACTAAGGAAGGATTCTAAAGATGTCAAAACACAGTTAAATACTTTGAAACATGCGATAATTGAAATATTAAATTCACAATGAGATCTATAATATTTGACAAAAATGAAGAATAATGGTTGTGGATAATCCTCTGAGATAACCTTTATCACTAATAAATAATTTTTTACATGGTAAATAATTTTCCCTAGCTGCAATCTCTATAGAGTGTGGTCACTGTGTTAGATTTTTGTCTCAGACCATGGACAACAGTATGGTATATTTATGTCATAAAGAAAATCACAAAATCCATGTAACAAAATGGCAATGGTTACTATCTATGCATAAGTCAAGTCAGGACATACCACTTATTTGCTAGTTTTGAAGGTTACTACCTCATCAAGCACATTTGACGGTCACTGTCATAAGTTTTGTCAACATAATCACTATTTCTTAAGGCTACTCCCAATATAAGATGTATATCCCACTGACACAAGCTCAAAGATCTTAGCCATAAAATTGTCTATCACAATAGGTCTCTATCATGAACAAGATTTCGCCAGATAGGGTTGCTTTGATATCGTTGGTTCAGGATCATGTTCCCTTTTTGCTTCTTCTGAAATTGTGTTACTGACAGAGGTGCCTAGTGTCCTTTTGAAACAATTAACATCAATATTCAGATTACAATAGTAGTTAAGACCAGTAGTCAAGACCGTGGCCATAGTGCCACTGCCCACTGTAGGCTATATACATAGCTTTGTCATTAACCATGCAAGGCGTTTAATTAGAAGAAATCTATACGAACTATGAAATGCTTTACATTTTATTTCATTCGTTGTTTTAAAATACATTTTGCCTTCATTACTGTGGTTTTAACTCTTTTAACATTTAAGTGTGAACAAAGTTACAGTTCGATACGCACCTCTTCCCATTCACCTTAATTTTCAATATTTGTGTTTTGATAAATTTATAGTGTGTTCTATGAATGCTTTTCTCCGAGAAAATTTCCAAACATGTTAAGAAAGAAAGGAAGCCCATTGCATAAGAACTTCGAAAAATGTCACTTATACCAGGTATAGAAAACAAGAAAGGCTGGAAATGAGTTTCTGAAAATGGGGATAATAGGCATGTACTAAAGACATGGAACTTGTATCTTTTATCCAAATACCTTATACCTTATTTTTAACCGCTAAATAATGATTTCCCATTGACAAATTTTCTATGTTCTAGTTTATGACCAGATCAGATAACTGCCGATACATGCTGTTACTTTGAAACTCAATTGGTAGCAACTGCTATGAAAAAATTAGGCCAGTTCAACTAAGGGAGGATTCTAAAGATGTCAAAACACAGTTAAATACTTTGAAACATGCGATAATTGAAATCTTAAATTCACAAAGAAGTATAGAATATTTGACAAAAAGGAAGAACAATGGTTTGGAGAATCCTCTGAGAGAACCTTTATCACTAGTAAATAATGTTTGACATGGTAAATAATTTTCCGTTGCTATGATCTCTATTGTAAATCAGATTTAAACTCAAAAATTCCCCATGCGTTGTCACCGAGGGCGGGATGAAGGTTGTTTGGCTGCAATAAACTGATAACGTCACAATTGCAGGATGAAAAATGGTGGTAAAAATGAGCATAAAATTGCTCCAATTCTACAGTGATCACCGGTCAAGCTCTTTACATATTTTTAAAGGCATGAACTAGTTCAGAGTTCTGTTTTCATTTCAAAATAGGGAAATACAATGATTTTCCACATTATTTGTATCATCTAGATTTACTTTTCTTGGATTAATTGAAGATTTTCTTTCAGATTCTGAGCTATCATTCATATTTGAATGTGAGAATTTATAATAGAGATTGCAGCTCCAATTCTGCAGTGATCACTGGTCAAGATCCCTACATATTTTTAAAGGCATGAACTGGTTCATAGATCTGTTTTCATTTCGAAATAGGGAAATACATTGATTTTCCACATTATTTGTATCGTTTAGATTTACTTTTCCTGGATTAAATTAAGATTTTCTTTCAAATTTTCTTTCAGATTCAATGTGCAGGAAAAAAACATTCAATGTGTTATTCACGTTACTTACCTGGCTTCGAACAGGTGATGTTTTGCAATTTTGGAACAGGAACAGGGGAGTGGGAGGGCACGACTAGGAGCTGGAGAAAATGAGAAATAGAAACATACCCACAACAATAACTGTTCTCTGACAGAGATCAAGGGTTTCCATATTGCCTTTGATCATGATCGTGTTTTTGAAAGCTGAAGAGAGTGTCAATTAGGTTTCTAACCACAAAATATGGGTGTCAGAGGGTGGGGGAATTTGAAGCTGGAGCCGGAAGTTTTTTGGAACGATGAGAGAAATCGGGCAATTCCTCTATCTAGTTAGACTACTCCTTTTGTGAATACGGAAAAATAGTGATTATGTGACGACTGAAAAACAACATACGAATTTTGTGAATACAAAACATACCAATTCGTTTAATGGCGACCATGAACTGAAACAAACCGAATTTCTATCGAATAATTCTATGCACAAACCAAATTATCAAATTTCCGTATTATTTTTCGTGATACAGACTCATTGGTAACTATGGTTAGAACCCTCTTCTTGAGAAGAAGAATTTATGCAATGTTCGGGTGTTGACATTTGTGAAAAAGAAATTGAGAATTTTTAAAATCTAGTTTCTGTGATTCATAATTTGTATAGAAAGATTTTTTTGGTGTGATAATCATGTATGAATATAATTGTTCACTCGTTTCAAATTAATTATTATGATTCATCTTTAAAAATAAAAATAAGAAATCATATCATGAACTTAGATTTAAATAGATGCAAAGAAAATTTTACTAACCATTATAACATAACAACAACTATTTTAACTTATAGTAAACAATTATATAACAGCTATAATTGTGGGTTTTTTATTAAATATTCCGTGATGATTTGTTTTCACATGAGCAGTATCGCGATTTCAGGGTTTAAATATTTGATTCTAGATTTCTTTTTTCTTTTATTTTATTGAGATTTAACTGAAGCACTAGTCGATAGTATATTACGGATCTGTTTGCTCTTTCCATTTTATTTTTTTAGTCTTTCTTCTGTTTGTGCATTCCTTTAATCTCTAACTTTATGAAGTTTGATTTGATTCTTCGATGGGGTTTCATGCACCTCTCCTTTTTTTTAAACCATACCTAGTTCCTCTAGATGTGCAATTTTTTTATATAAATAATTGTATAGTAATCTTCATGCATATATGTATTATGTTTTGTTTTATTATTTTGTTCACTGATAGCAGATGCAAAGAAGAATCCAAAGATAATTGAACTGTTAAGTCAATTGAGAGGCCTTGCAGCAGGGATTATGATTGCATGCCACTGATGAGTGGTTAGAGCGATTACTTAATTTCTATTTAAAATCCATTTGCAAAGGAACTAATTTTTTACAAAAAGTAGCTGTTGTTTTTATTAAATACTAATTTTCGTCCACCCTCTTTCAGTGTTTGTTTTCTGGCAATGAATCTCCAAGCACCTCGGCTGCTGAATCTTTGGAATGATCTGGTTTCATCCTACTCACATTTTTCCACAAAAGTGTTATTATTGGTTGATTTAATTATTTTATTTTGGTTTTTATCTCGTTATAAAAAATTACTTCGGCTTGTAATTATTATTCTACTCCATGAAAACTCCAAGCGCCTCGGCTGTTGAATCTCTGGAATGATATGGTTTCATCCTACTCACATTTTTCCACGAAAGTGTTATTACTGGTAATTACTACCCTGATTTAATTATTTTATTTTGGATTTTATCTGGTTATAAAAAATTACATCGGCTTGTAATTGTTATTCTACTCCATGAAAAACAACTTTTTGTGTAAAAATGTTATGCTATCGATTTCGATATTTCATATTGATAACGATGTTATGCTATAATTCATTAACTTTAGTCCTTCTTTAGCTAATTTACTGTCTAATAATTTTCTCAGGAAAACTGGAAAAAGGCCCTTCTCCTTGGCAATATGATGATTATTCACGCTTATAATGATTATAGTTTCATTTTACACATTGTGTTTAATTTAAGGGTGGTAGAAAATTGTTTTAAGGTATAAATGCTTTCTATTTTTTAATGCTATTCTTCTAAATGAGTTGGATGATGATAATTTCCCTCTACAATCTGGTTTTGACTTTCATTGGCTGGCTTCAGTCCTGGCAACTATTTTTAAAATACTTTCAATAGAGAAATCCATCTAATGATCCCGTTGCACTTCATTTTCGGCAGCAACTAACCGGACGTTGTAGACTCTCGTTACTATGAACTTGCAATTGGTGTCAACATCCCTTTTTTTTTATACCTTTTCTTGAAAAGTCAGAATTCTATTTCTTTAACCATACTTATAATTTTTGGTGTTTTTTTTTCACAAAACTAAGTTCACCTTTTATGGGTGACACGAGTTTTATAAAGTTGAATTATCGTATTAGTGTACTTATTTAAATTAAATAGTTTTTAAATATGAATAAACTAGCAGAATTACATTTACCAATGTAGTTGATATACACCGATAGGCCTATATCCACTAACCACCACATATATTTCACCAAAAAAAAATATTATATTTATGATTAAAATTACCAAAAATATTTTATATATTTACTTATAATATTTTAATAATATTAAATATGTACATACTATATATTAATTTGATATATATATATATATATATATATATAGAAAGAACCCAAGGGAAAAATATTACCCAACAAAATAGTATTAGAAATAAAAATTATTAATAAACTCAAGTGATTAATAAAGTCAAAGGATCAATAAAATCAATAAAAAAATATAAAAACAAAAGAATTTAATAAACACTAATAATTAACCCAACCTATTATTCATATTATAAACCAAAATAACTAATAACCGAAGGGTTTAATATTAGAAACCAAAGGAATTGGTGAAGCCAAGGGAAAAATATTAATAACCTAAGGGACCAATATGACGAAGGATCAATAAAATTAATAAAAAAAATACTCAAGTTGAAGAAATTAATAAACAATAATAATTAACCCATGGGAGTATTCATATTATAAAACAAAAGAACTAATAAACCCAAGGGTTTAATATTATAAACCAAAGGAATTGGTGAACCCAAGGGAAAAATATTACCCAACAAAATAGTATTAGAAATAAAAATTATTAATAAACTCAAGTGATTAATAAAGTCGAAGGATCAATAAAATTAATAAAAAAATATATAAAAACCAAAGAAATTAATAAACACTAATAATTAATCCAATGTATTATTCATATTATAAACCAAAAGAACTAATAACCCAAGGGTTTAATATTAGAAACCAAAGGAATTGTGAACGCAAGAGAAAAATATTAATAACCTAAAGGACCAATAAGGCAAAGAATCAATAAAATTCAAAAAAAAATAAAGTTGAAGAAATTAATAAACACTAATAATTAACCCAAAGGATTATTCATATTATAAACCAAAAGAACTAATAAACCCAAGGGTTTAATATTATAAACCAAAGGAATTGGTGAACCCAAGGGAAAAATATTACCCAACAAAATAGGATTATAAATAAAAATTATTAATAAACTCAAGTGATTAATAAAGTCAAAGGATCAATAAAATTGATAAAAACAAATATGAAAAACCAAAGAAATTAATAAACACTAATAATTAACCCAACGTATTATTCATATTATAAACCAAAAAAACTAATAACCCAATGGTTTAAGATTAGAAACCAAAGGAATTGGTGAACCCAAGAGAAAAATATCAATAACCTAAGGGACCAATAAGGCGAAGAATCAATAAAATTAATAAAAAAATACTCAAGTTGAAGAAATTAATAAACACTAATAATTAACTCAAGAGATTATTCATATTATAAACCAAAAGAACTAATAAACCCAAGGGTTTAATATTATAAACCAAAGGAATTGGTGAACCCAAGGGAAAAATATTACCTAACAAAATAGTATTAGAAATAAAAATTATTAATAAACTCAAGTGATTAATAAAGTCGAAGGATCAATAAAATTAATAAAGAAATATAAAAACCAAATAAATTAATAAACACTAATAATTAACCCAACTTATTATTCATATTATAGATCAAAAGAACTAATAACCCAAGGGTTTAATATTAGAAACCAAAGGAATTGGTGAACCCAAGTAAAAAATATTAATAACCTAAGGGACCAATAAGGCGAAGGATCAATAAAATTAATAAAAAAATACTCAAGTTGAAGAAATTAATAAACACTAATAATTAACCCAAGAGATTATTCATATTATAAAAAAAAAGAACTAATAAACCCAAGAGTTTAATATTATAAACCAAAGGAATTGGTGAACCCAAGGGAGAAATATTACCCAACAAAATAATATTATAAATAAAAATTATAATAAACCCAAGTGATTAATAAAGTCGAATGATCAATAGAATTAATAAAAATATATATAAAAACCAAAGAAATTAATAAACACTAATAATCAACCTAACGCATTATTCATATTATAAACCAAAAGAACTAATAACCCAAGGGTTTAATATTAGAAATCAAAGAAATTGGTGAACCGAATGGGAAAATATTAATAACGTAAGGGACCAATATGGCGAAGGGAACAATATTAAAAACATAATAGATTAATGAAGAATACGACCCAATGTTTTAAATAGAGAGGAATTTTAAACTCACATTATTATTATTATGATAAACTGCAAGTGATCAATCAACCTTACTAATTGTTAATATTATAAATCGATTGATTTAATAAACTAAAGTGATATTAAATTCCGCCATCAGTGAAACCAAGAAAATAACATTTAAATTAACATAGTTTAAACCCAAAACCTAAGAATTTAATAAACGATAGTATTTAATATTTTAAACTCAAGAGATTAATAAACCCGAGGGAATAATTATATAAACCGAAAGAAATAATAAACCCAAGTGTTTAATATTATAAACCAAAGGAATTGGTGAACCCAAGGGAAAATCATTAAAAACATAAGTTATCAATAAGGTTAAGGGATCAATATTAAAAACACAAGAGAGTAACAAACCCTAAGGATAAATATTTTAAATTCAAAAACCTAAGAAATTAATAAACCATAAGAATCAATATTCTAAAATCAACAAATTAATAAACACAAGGGATTATTAATATTATAAACCAAAAGAACTAATAAACCTAAGAGTATAATATTATAAAGAAAAGGAATTGGGGAACCCAAGGGAAAAATATTAAAAACATAAGAGATCAACAAGACCAAGGGATACGTATAAAAAACAAAAAAATTAGTAAAGGCTAGGAATAAATATTTTAAATACAAATGAATGAGAAACTCACATGATTAATAAAGAGATTAATAAATCTTAGGAATCAATATTTTAAATAAAAATCATTGATAAATTCACATGATTATTAATATTATAAACCGAGGGGAATAAACATGGTTTACCATGCTTGATTTAAACATTGAGACAATTGTTGTCACAATGCGACGTTGGACCAACTATGACCATGGTTGGCCATGGGCGATTTTCATATTGAGACAATAATTTTCAGAATGTGAAATTTGATCATGGATGTCATTGATCGACTATGGCTAATGCTAATTAACAATGGTTTCCCATGGCTGAAATTGGACAATGCATTAGTATTAAACTCTAGGACTAATATTTAAACCCCAATATTTGGATTTAATAAACTGAAGGGAATAATATAACGAACCAAAGAATTCCAAAAATTAAGGAATCAATAAGGCCAAGGGATCAATATTAAAAACAGAAGAGACTAACAAACCATAAGAATAAATATTTTAAATTCAAAAACCCAAGAAATTAATAAACCATAAGAATCAATATTAATTTTAAAATCAACTAATTATTAAACAGAAGGGATTATTAATATTATAAGCCAAAAGAACTAATAAACCCAAGGGTTTAATATTACAAACCAAATGAATTGGGTAACCCAAGGGAAAAATATTAAAAACATAAGAGATCAACAAGGCGAAGGGATACATATAGAAAACAAAAAAGATTAGTAAAGGTTAGGAATAAATATTTTAAATGCAAATGAATGAGAAACTCACATGATTAATAAAGAGATTAGTAAATCTTAGGAATCAATTTTTAAATAACAATCATTGATAAAGTGAAATTATTATTAATATTATAAACCGAGGGGAATAAACATGGTTTACCATGTTTGATTTAAACATTGAGACAATTGTTGTCACAATGCGACGTTGGACCAACTATGACCATGGTTGGCCATGCGTGATTTTCATATTGAGACAATATTTGTCAGAATGTGACATTTGATCATGGATGACATTCATCGACTATGGCTAACGCTAATTAACAATGGTTTCCCATGGTTGATTTTCATATTGAGTCAGTGTTTTTCATAATGTGAAATTGGACAATGAATTGGTATTAAACTCTAGGACTAATATTTAAACCTCAATATTTGGATTTAATAAACTGAAGGGAATAATATTATGAATCGAAAGAATCTGAAAAATTAAGGAATCAATGTTATAAACCCAATGGATCAACAAATACAGTGAAATATTAATATTATAAACACAAAACATCAATAAAGCAAAGGGAATGTTAATATTATAATAAAATAACATCAATAAACCGAAGGGATTATTAATATTATAAACCCAACAAATTAGTATTAGAAAAAAAAAATATTAATAAACTCAAGTGATTAATAAATTCGAAGGATCAATAAAATTAATAAAAAAGTACTCAAGTTGAATAAATTAATAAACACTAATAAATAACCCAAGGGATTATTCATATTATAATCCAAAGAACTAATAAACCCAAGGGTTTAATAACATAAACCAAAGGAATTGCGAAACCCAAGGGAAAAATATTAAAAACATAAGAGATCAACAAGGCCAAGGGATACATATAAAAAACAAAAAAGATTAGTAAAGGCTAGGAATAAATATTTTAAATGCAAATGAATGAGAAACTGACATGATTAATAAAGAGATTAATAAATCTTAGGAGTCAATTTTTTAAATAAAAATCATTGATAAAGTGAAATGATTATTAATATTATAAACCGAGGGAAATAAAGATGGTTTACCATGCTTGATTTAAACATTGAGACAATTGTTGTCATAATGCGACGTTGGACCAACTATGACCATGGTTGGCCATGCGTAATTTTCTTATTGAGACAATATTTGTCAGAATGTGACATTTGATCATGGATGACATTGATCGACTATGGCTAACGCTAATTAACAATGGCTTCCCATGGTTGATTTTCATATTGAGTCAGTGTTTTTCATAATGTGAAATTGAACAATGCATTAGTATTAAACTCTAGGACTAATATTTAAACCCCAATATTTATATTTAATAAATTGAAGGGAATAATATTACGAACCGAAATAATCTGAAAAATTCAGGAATCAATGTTATAAACCTAATGGTTCAACAAATACAGTGAAATATTAATATTATAAACACAAAACATCAATAAAGGAAATGGAATATTAATATTATAAAAAAATAACATCAATAAACCAAAGGGATTATTAATATTATAAACCCAACAAATTGGTATTAGAAACAAAAATTATTAATAAACTCAAGTGATTAATAAAGTTGAAGGATCAATAAAATTAATAAAAAACTACACAAGTTGAAGAAATTAATTTCATCTCATTTTATAAAGATCTTTGTTTGGGTTCAAAAAATTATCTTCAAATTTTGGGTTTAAAAGCATTTCTTGGAAGCAAATTCATTTTACAAATAATTTTTTTGGAAGACATTTCTTGGAGGCGGCCTGATTTTGGCAAAAAATGTTTTGAACTTAAAAAAATTTCTTGGACCTACATTCAAAAGACATTTCTTGGAGGTATGTACGTGTTTTGAGTTGAAGTAAATCTTTTGAGCTTCATTTCATTTTTATAAGACATTTTTCTCTCGAATTTTTTAAAGTGTTTTGGATTGGAGTATGTATTTTTTGCAAAAAATTTACGTTGAATTTTTTTAAATTAAATCTTTTGTGATATTTTTTGTAATTGAGTTATTGTCTAATTTTTTGAAGGAAATTTTTTGAACTTCATACCCTATTATCATGGGAAATCGAAGAACTTGTGCGAGAAAATATGATCGAAAAAAAGACCCTGAAGAATGTAGAGAAGAGACAAGACAATCTCGCAAAAGAAAGTTAGAAGCCCTCTCAAATATTGAAGAGGAAAATCAACCTCAAGCAGAAATTGAAGCAGGTATGTAAATGTAAATATTATGATCTATTGATATATTTAAAATTTTCTAATGTAAAATGTGAAGCTTAATTTTTATTTGATGAACTAATTTGAAAAATATTTTGTTTAATGTAAACAGACAGAGATATTCCTCAAAATATTGAAGAGGAAAATCAACCTCAAGCAGAAATTGAAGCAGGTATGTAAATGTAAATATCATGATCTATTGATATATTTAAAATTTTCCTAATGTAAAATGTGAAGCTTAATTTTTATTTGATGAACTAATTTGAAAAATATTTTGTTTAATGTAAACAGATAGAGATATTCCTCAAAATATTGAAGAAGAAAATCAACCTCAAGCAAAAATTGAAGCAGGTATGTAAATGTAAATATTATGATCTATTGATATATTTAAAATTTTCCTAATATAAAATGTGAAGCTTAATTTTTTATTTGATGAACTAGTTTGAAAAATATTTTGTTTAATATAAACAGACAGAGATATTCCCCAAAATATTGAAGAAGAAAATCAACCTCAAGAAGAAATGGAAGCAGGTATGTAAATGTAAATATTATGATCTATTGATATATTTAAAATTTTCTTAATGTAAAATGTGAAGCTTAATTTTTATTTGATGAACTAATTTGAAAAATATTTGAAATTTTAGATATATTTATTAATTTAGTTATTTATTGAATATGTACTATTTTTTTCGAATATGTACAGATGAAATCACTATCGATAATGAGATGTTAGAAAATGTTGACACTCACACATATGGAGATAAAAAACCTGACCATGTTATACGATATCGTGTTAACTGCATTTTTGAAAAGTATTTCTTAAATGAGCAGGTGATAGTTCAGGCTCAAATGTTGAAAGGTCTTCTATCATCAAGGAAATTAAAAGAAGCTACGACACTATTGGGTATTCGAAAATCAACCAAAGATAAAAAAAAATGAAGGAAGAAGTGATAAAAAATATGAGTAGTGCCATAAAGTCAGTTAAGAGATCTAGAGAGAAAGATGTTTCAATTGCACGTAGAGGAATACAGATGGGAATGGTTTCCTCAAGTACTCAAGAGAATCATTTGGTAACATCTATGGCACGAGCACTAGGAACCTCGTGAAAATTTTTGCACAAACATCGGAAATTTTGGTTGCAAATAGATGTAAATGATGAACTCACTTGTTGGAGAGCTATTTGTAGGCAACCATACAAAGATAGACTTGGATAAAATGTTAAAAAAATAATATATGAATATTGGAAGAACAATTCGCGTGTTTCACCAACTGCAAGGCATGTGATGCGAAGAAGAATAGCACGAAATGAGTATGAAGAACATAAAAAAACATCTCTTGGAAACCACTCAGATAGAGTTATTCAACAAGTTCAAAGAAGAGAATCATAAAATTCATGTTTCACTCTGTGCTTTTGTTCAACAAAAACCATGGTATGTAAAACCTATCACCGTACGTGACACTTGTTGTTGTCGTTATCATGTTGAATTTAAGTTATATTATGACACATTCCTTGATTTCAGTAGAACATTATGGAAGGATTCACCTCCTCCTTCCACTATCTGTGATTTCATATCTCAAATTATATGTGAAAGAGAAAGCGATGAACTATTTTACAAAAAGAAATATGTTGGTGGTAAAAAATGCGATGATTATGGACATTTGACTAAATCTCAAAACAAATATCATATTGATATAAATGATCAATCATTGTCGAACATGAAAGTGAAATGGAAGAGATATGAATATATCGATACATGGATTCAAGGTGCAAATAGTGTTAAAAGAATTGAATTACTAGAAGGTGAAATTTTTCTGATAGACTTTTTGAGAAAGTTTGAGGCAGAAATTTACAAATATACCAAGCATTCCCATAGAGCTCAATGGCAAGACTTGCAATTCAAAAAATCTCGTGAAGTTTTTCCACCAGGGACCATTTTTTCAGTGATTGATTTTGCAGAAAACTACACATTTGTTCCACAAAAAGAAATTTAGAGTGAATACTATCATTCTGACCAAGTCTCCATGCTCGGCCATATTCTATATAGACATGATGAACAAAATGTCGATCATATAGAAAGCACGAGTGAAAATCAACATATCATTAAAGAATATCACTTTTATATTAGTGACGATCATACACATGATACATGTTTTGTACAACATTGTTTTGGAAAAATTTATGATTCATTGAAAAATCGTGGAATAACATTCAATGAACATTTGATATGGTCAGACGGATGTGCAGGGAAATTTAAATCCGCACGATCATTCTTTTGGTTTTGTTGTCTTCATAAGAAAACCTACATTAAACAATGTTGGAATTTCTTTGAAACTATCCATGGAAAAGGAGAACATGACGGTGCAGGAGCATGCATAAAACGAGTACTTCGAAGATATCAAATGAACCACTCTACAAGCTGACTTGTGAACGCTGAAGAAGTTGTTCAATGGTGCATCGCTGCTCTAAGCCATGAGAGAAACCCATCAAGAGAAGTGCGAAGGTACATTCAATTTAATTTATATTGGAAATATAATTTTAAACATTGTACATTTATCATGCAATGATTATCTTTGATTGTATTTTGATATCATCTTTACAAATTCTTGTTATAATTTTCCATATAAAGGTTTTTCTGGCATATTGGAATCAAAGACGTAGATATATCAATTGGAAATGACGTTGAAACAATAAAAGGGACTCGAAAATTGCATTCAATTCAAACAAATTCGTCCAGAAATGTGTTTGCATTGGATAAAAGAAAATATTCTTGTTTTTGTGATGTTTGCATAGACAACACAAAATCCAATGACGTTTGTGAAAACAAAATGTATGTGAACGATTGGAAACATACAGAGCTAAATACAAAGGGAAAAATGTCTGTTGCAATGTTTGAAGAAATGCAATCAGAGGAAACTAAAATATCATTCGATGGTGATCGAGTTTCTGATCTTGTTAGAGAAGGTAACATTTGAATTACTTTCTAATGATTTAAAGATCTAGAAATAAATTTAAATATGCATAATTTTGTTAAATTCATTTTATTGTGCAGGAGATGTTTTCGCTGTAATTGCACCTATTGACAATGATGAAAATGTGAAGTATTATTTGATGCGTTGCACTGAACGAAAAATGAAATTATTACAAAAATATGATGATCACGGATTTCAGTATGACAGAGGGTCTATTATACTGAAAGGTTATTTTTTCAAACAAACTCATAATTTGTCAATAAGTTGATTCCATAAGTTGTCAATATAGTCACTTGGTGTGTGCAGCACACATAAAGTTGATAGAATTTCAATCAAAGAAAAAATCAAAAATTAAGAGATGGAAAATGTCAAAATCCGATCATGAACTGATTATTGAGGATGGAATTCCATTATAATTTTTTTGAATGAATTGTCCAACAACTTATTATCTTTGTTTTAGAAATTCCAGTACTCAACTAAAAATTGAGCTTCTTATGTTATTTGTGCAAGTGTTTGCACATGTACAAATTGTTTGGGTACAAGCACATGCTCTAGTATCACCTAAAAGTAGTTTTACATACATACATGTGCATTGACGAAAAATGTTATATTTATTGGATATATATATATATATATATATATATATATATGTTATAGAATGAAATTAATTGTTCTAGTTTTACTATGTGCATTGATGAAAAATTATTTACGTACTCAATATATATGTTCTAGAATGCAATTAACTGGAACTAGTTTTTCTATGTGCATTAATGAAAAACTAGCTGGATTTTCTGGTAAAAAGTATGGACACAATGTAAATAAGTCATCTGCAGTATAGTTTTGTACGAAAATTCCTTTCAGACAAGAGACTCGAAGCACTTCTCTGACTTTTGGTGGGATTTGACCCACATCTCTAATCCTGATTGAAAATCTCATACAAAATCTGCTTGTCCAATGGTCGGATATGTTCAATGTGCATTGATGAAAAATGTTACTTGTCTTCGATAGATATGTTCTAGAATGCACAATTAATTGTTCCAAGCAGTTTTTCTATGTGCAATGATGAAAAACTAGTTGGATTTTTTGGTAAAAAGTTTCAACAATGTAAATAAATCGACAAGGCTACCTATTTGAGTGCGTTAATGACATTGACCCAAATTCAACAAACATATATATATACTAGAGACTTATATTTCCAATCAAAATTAAAGGGATAATTTGTACATATATCTACTTCTTTAAACTCTATTTTCAATTAGAGCTCAATTGATAGATGGTTAGTTGCATTGAAAAGCTATGTTCTTCCTATTGGAAATTTTTTCATTCAAAAAAAACTACATGGAGAGATCAAAAGCAATCTTAAAATTTCAAATGTACTTCAACCATCCAAAATGGATTTGTGCAACATTACTTGACATGCCATGCCAATTATAGTGAACAACTATTCAATAGAAACATTTAAAACATTATATACCACGTGCCAAATGTAGATTGAAACCATCCAAAACTTTAAAATTTTAAAAACTTTTGATAATATATCGTGCAACATTAAAACATTAAACATCGCATGTGAAATGTAGATTGAAACCGTTCAAAACTTGAGTTTAAAAAACTTTAAATTATATATAGATCGTTACTTCACATGCCATGCCAATTATAGTTCAACTAGATGCAATACAAACATTTAACATTATATACCACATGTGAAAATGTAGATTGAAACCATCCAAAACATGAGTTTTAAAAACTTCACATGCCATGCCAATTATAATTCAACTATCCAACAAAAACATTTAACATTAAATATTCACATGCCAAAAGTACTAAAACCATCCAAAAATTAAATAAAACAAATTATATAATAACAATGTAATAAAATATGTCCAAAATTTGTAAATCTCACAACTATCAAACTGTATCAAGTTTAACAAATTTTAAAACCATCTAAATTTTGAAATCAAATCTACTGTAAATCATGTCCATCAAATGGAGACCGATCTAGCGTCTTCCCTACTAGGGTCTCAGTCCACGCCCTATCTTGTGAATGGGAAACCTACATACACAATGCACGTGTACTTGAACATTAAAATTTGATGTTTTAAAAATGAATGAGAATATATATATCTAGAACTTCATGTAAAAAACAAAATATAACAAAAAAATCATGCAATACCTCGTAAGGTTCCCTCTCCATTTGATGAACAGGTTCTCCCATAGGAACATCTGCAGTGGTAAACTGTACAATATACATGTACAGTTAAATATAAATAAATAAATAAATATATAAATATATATATATATATATATATATATATATATTATAATATAAATAATTTATATAAATTAAAAACTTTCAAATGAAAATGCACGTGTACATATATAAACTTATTTTCAATTTAATATTAAAAAAAGAAACTAAAAACAACTTGTTCAAATGCTGTGGATGTTCCTATCTCCGTCGCTAGAGTCCGCGGATTAAAGAAATCTTCTATAGGAACCTAAATTCAAAAAATTTTAAATAACTCAAAATATAAATCTCTCTCACTCTCTCTCTCTCTCTCTCTCTCTCTCTATATATATATATATATATATATATATCTCAATTTTTAATGGAACATTTTGAGGTAGAATATATATATATATATATATATATAACTTTTAAACATAAATTTTAAAATTGTGAAAAATTGTCCATACCTGTGGTTCATCTCCCAAGGAAGTAGAAGGTATATCTCCTAAGAAAGAAGAAGGTACCGCCATCCCAAAAACATCAGACAGAATCGGTACCTATTAAAACATTTTATCAAATTATATATATACATACATGTACATGTGTGGCAACAATTATTTATTTTAGAGTCACTTAAAAAACACTAACATTTTCCAACATATCATGATGGTCAGACCCATCTACATCGTTTGAACCGGAGGTCCCGAACGTGATATTAAAATTTTCGTCATGCATCATGCCTGAGAAATGCAAATGGTGTTTTAACATATAATCATACATTTTTGTTAGATTAATGTACACATACAAATAAATGTATACATGTACATACACAAGTATTTATTACAAATTGTACACATTTATATGTAAAAATAATTTCAAACCCTAAGGTCACTAACACATACTGTTTTGGTGCCCTCTTCCTCATGAAAAATTAGTTCTTGCAAACCATTGCGACAATTTATTGCATATGTTCGGAGATCTTCAACAATCATGTTGTAAATCTCCTCATCTATATAAAAAACAAAATTGGCACGTGCATTTTCACGTGCTCTTTGTCGATTTAAGCAAAGATCAACTCCACTCAATCCACTATGAACATTGTCGATCATAACATCCCTTCCTTCTCGACTTATTTGAGAAGTCGCATCCATTTCTGATCATAGAGTTTCGACTCGAAACGGTCGACTCACCAATGGAAGCTCAGGGCGAGGCAACTCCACATCTCGCTTAGTGCCCTTACGGTCATATAATCGACCTTTCCCCGGGCCAAAAAATTCTGAAGGAAGGTCATTCTAGTTGGGTTTCATACCCAAAAAAAATTCTGCATAAAACATTTGTGCAAAATAAACAGGAACCTCATCATTCCATGGAATCCTGCCAAAGGCCGCAAGATGTCGATCATACAAATAACCAGCTCTGTCTGGGTGCTTGAAATACTGCACCTTCAACATTTCTCTTTTTGGCCCTTCCTTATAATTAAACATTGACTTGGCCACTTCTCTTGTAACTTTTTGTTTTACGTCCTCCCATTTATCAGGACCCATCACTGTTTCTTTTCTCTTTCTCATCAGTTCTACAAATGAATCAGTCATTGGCCCAAGATTTCTGTACACTTTCACCATTTCACCCAATGAATGTGTAACTATTTCAAGGCTTTGTCGACTCTCAGCAGGAGGTAGAGACAAAGCCATGAGATCTCTTTGCAATTTTGCATGAAGGCTTTCACACCTCTATAAGGTGCATTCCGCCATGTTGGTTTCCCATGGTATATCAGTAATATCGGCCGGATAAGTTGTGTTGGGTTGACAACCTTCTTCTTGAATGTAGTGGGCTGCCCTGCGTCTATTTTGACCACTAGCTTGAACATTTTCGGCCTCTGCATCAATATATATAAAATTTCGTATATTAGAAAAAACACGTGTAAAAAAAGTTGTACAAATTTAATGAAAAAATATTGAAATTGAATGCAACCTTGATGTTGTTGGTTAACATCTTCTCTAACATGACCCTGCTGAGAACCAGACACAGAATGACGCTGCTGAGAACCAAACCCACAGTGACCCTGTTGAGAACCAGCAGCTGTTGATTGGCCTTTGGGGGAATAAATATCACCCCCTTCCTGCAACCTGCTACCACTCATACCTTGACCAGTTGAACCTTGGCCACGCTCCATGGATGGAATAGAAACCCTTCTCCTCTTGCCTCCTTAAAATTAAAATATGAAACTTATTAACAACTAATTTAACTCACAAAGTTAATAAAAAATCAATTCCATATGTACACACATGTATGGAGATTTAAGATTATATATAAATACTGTGAACATCCCCTGATCCTGAACCTCCATATGGGATTCGGCTGATCTTCGTCGTTCATCCTCCATGATATATATCTATTGGTCGACATTTACAAAAAATAGATTTCAAAAAATCAATTTGTAATTTAGTGTACACAAATTATGTAGAACACAACTTTCAAAGCAATAATTGATCATGTGTGAAACTAAATTTAATCGAAAAAGAAATTATAAAAATGATAAGTTCACCAAATTGGGCTTTACATGGTGGGAGCACACTTGGTATAAAATTTACCACTTATACACTTTAGTTTGTGGGAGAAATGACACATGTACATAGTTTACCTTAAATTTGTTGTGTTTTATGGATATTAAAATGAAGAACTTCTATTTAGATCCATTCCAGAGATTGACTGTAGGGGCATTTACTAGATATGTCACCTTTCATAAAAGATGAGATCTAGAGGCTACCTGGCCCTTTACAGACTCTGCCTATAGAACTTGTAGAAGTAAACACTAGAGGCATTAAAAATATTAAAGAATTTTTTCATGCTCAGACATGGGAATGTGTCTCTTTCCCTACGCAAAAAAATAGTTCAAGGTAGTTAATCTTCATAGACATGTCATCAAGCAGGTCAATGTGATCATCCCCAACTTACTTTTCATGAAATTAGGCTTGGAATCCTCTACAACCTGGTGGATGGAGTTGAATGGAAACTAGGTCAAGGCCTTTACAGAATACATGCTAGTGAATAACACTTACTAGGTTATGCCAACAAATAAAGTGGGGGAAATGTTTTCTCCTCGAGGTTGTCGAATCGGGTGTGTAATACCAACTTCACCCATTTCCTCACAGGTTTCTCTCTTAGGTTACAAATGTCTTCCACCTTATTCTAGTTATATATTTTTCAATTTCTCATGGATTCCTTCAATTTTTTCTCCTACCATCTCCCTCTCTCACTCCCCAAATTATTGTCATCAAACATGCCCCATTGAGGATCTGGAGCAATGTTTGCACCATACTTAGAACTTTCATTGTTGCTAATTGAAATTGGAGTCATGTATACTAGATTGCTTGCTTAAGTGACTCTTACTTGGACAATATCCTAAGATGAGTTTGACATGATGGTCATATGAGGTTGGAAGCTACTTGGTGTAATTTTCCTTAAATCTTCAAAAAAACAGAGCAAAAATGTAATTTTCGATCATTTTTTATTAGGCTTATGCATACAGCAGATGTTATCACAATTGCAACACAATCATGTTCCATGAGCATGAATTATGAATTTCGCAAGCCAAATTGCAAGGAAATTTGCATTCATTTTAGGCAAAAGAAGGCTATGACATAAAATGCTAGAAAAAATTATGCAAATAAGGTTGCTAAGTCTTGATACTTACCATGTGTTTCAAAGCCATAACGAAGGTTGGCTTTGAGAGTGTCCTCTTAAAGCCCTGTCTTGAGATGAAATTTAATTCAATGTCTCTTAGAGTTGTAAGGTGGAATTGATAGAACTATTTGATTTCTTTACCATAGATGGATATCTCAGGTTTCATCTAGATACCTTTCTCTACCATCTTATTTCCAAGTGAAATGGGAATTTTCACATTTTGAATGCTATTACCATGTAATTTGGTAGTCTGCTAGCTAGACCTATCACAAGTAAGTTTGTCATACCAAACTATTTCTCTTGCTCAACTCAGTGACCATGACTCTCTTCTCACACTGCTTACCATATAAGATCTTCAATTGTACATGTCACGCAAAGTTGGAAGTTCTAGGTCTACACCTATTAGGTAAAGTTAAATATTTTATGGCATTATGGTCCTTAAATTTGGAGGTGTTCCACCTGAAAAAGTAGGCATTAAATATGGATGAAAAGGATTTTTTTAACTTTGATAGAATTTCCTCGTGGAATTACTGAATTTCTCGACGACATCATGCTAGCTTTGCTCAGAGAATAAGGTTTTGGAGGAGAAATTGAATTCTTTCGACTTATTTTTGGCATTGAAGTTTGAAATAGTAGTTCTGATGACTCCATTGATGACCTTGCTGAGGAATTTGATGCACACAATATTGACTTTGATGATGGTTTAGAAGATGTTGAAGAAGTTGTAGATTTTTGTGTTGTCACTGAATGTTTCTTTGTTGTTGGACTTGATCAAGACAAAATTTAACTTTACGAGTAGATTGAAGACCTTGAAGAGGTTTTAGATTTTGTTGTTCTCACTGAAGGTTTTTGTCTAGTTTTGTTTCTTAAAAGAGGTTGATCAAGAATATAGGAAGACAAAAAACTAACTAGTGGTGTAATAAATGGATTTCTTGGGAGGTATATTGGCATATGTACTTTTGGTAGGTAGAAAGTTTCCAAATAAGTGAATTTATTTGAAAACAAAACCTCTAGTTTATTTTGGTTTAGACAAGGTCTAGAATTTGAAAAGTGAATTCCCTCTTTCTTCCTCTTACATGTCCAATGATCGGAATCTGGATTGAGGGAAAAAAATTTCCTAGAAATAAAAATTTTGCATTTTATTTGTTGTACACGAGTTTTTAAAAGCTAATTAACTAATAAATTTCTCACTAAATACACTTAAAGCTTGACACATATACCCCTTCCCAATTGGCTAACTTTAGACAATCCTAAACACATTTTTATTTAAATAATGAGGGAGATAGCCCAACAAAACTAGTTTTTCCATATTCAAATCAAGTTGTTATCAAAGTAAAATTTAGCTCATTTTAGTCAAGGTTAGTTAGAAGAATTAGCTATTGGTTTCTGTCTTCAATTTCCTCTCAAAATGAATGTGTACGTGCTTTTGAGAGACACACTAGAGGAATAAGTTCCAAATTTTTGATGAAAATGTGCTGTGAAAGTAAAGGTTTAAAGGCAAACATGTACAAGGCATAGTTGAGCCAAATGTTGTTGTGGAAGGGCCTAACTATTTGGGTCTTGTTTATGGAAAACATGATGGAGAATGCTCCAAAGCCAAAGAGGCACATGAAGTTGTTCCAAGAAGGAATTTTATTTCGTGTTCATTACCTCAAGCTTGTGAAGTTTGTGTTCATGATGAATGGAAAAGTTTGACACCCACTTTGCGAGAAGATGTTAATAATCATGCAAGTAATGAGAATGTAAAAGAAGTGCCATTGAAATGGTTTGCTAATAGATGGTTAGATTTCTTATCCAATTAAGGCCTTGCATGTATTTTGATGTTTCATGAATTTCTTTGAAAATTCAAAGTATGGTGCATATTGCATGAAGCAAGATGTTGAAATTAGAGTTATGTTGACACACTTAAATGCAACAAATATGGAAATTTGTACATGAGCTATTATTTGACTTGAGAGTTATTTGTTTGAAGAGGCATGTTTTGTCGACTTGTGTCTGGTTAATGGTTTTGTACACCAATATGTAAGAGTACATGGAGATATTCATGCATGATGTGAATTTTTTTTCTTTGAAGGAGACAAATGATACATGTCAGCAAGCTATGTTTCTTGCATGATGTGTTTTTCAGTTTGATGATTTTGTTTGTGACAAGACGTCACAAGATTTTGGGAAGGTCCACTATTGAGCGAGAGCCTCATGATTACAACCTAATCATGAGAATAAAATGGGAGTGCATCCTTATTTTGAAAACAAATAGGATTCTAAGCTATCTAGGACTCAAACCATTATTTTTAAATTTGAAATATCATGGTGTGTTGTTTCAATGCCTGAATCCACAACCCTAACATTTGTTTTATTCCTTTTTTGTAGGATTTACTTGGTTATATTAAAAGTCAGTTGAATTCAAAATTCTTGGCTTAGTGGCATGAACCAAACATATTGTACATATTAAATGAGTAATTTCACTCTCCCAATCATTTTCTAAATCACCCATATCACCAAGAAAACATGTTTTAAAAGAACATACTTTGGTATGGGAAAGACCTTAGGTTTCAAACATTATAAGAAGGTTTTTGATATGGTTGAGAGAATGTGGAAAATAGAATCCATAAACAAATTATTTTTCTAGAGAATCATTACATTTTAGGGTTGCTTGTCTCCCATAAGGATTTCCTAGGAAAATAATTGTGTTGATTGTCTAGAGATATGTATGTGTGTGTTTCATTATGTTCTATATTTCTTAAGTTGTGTTTCATTATTTTTTATATTTCTTAAATTTCTACCCTCCTATTTTTCTTTCCAATCAAGGTTTATAAAGTAACATGAGAAGCAACATGAGACTTGGAACAATCATTTTCATTATTTATATGGAAGGCAAGAAGAATTATATCCCCTTAAGCTTAAACTTATGTAGTTTGTCAATTTTTATCATATATTTTTTGGTAAGGGTTAATTTTTTTTTTATCTATAGTACAAGTCATGAGTTCCCCATTTTTACCTTATGTAAAGCATGATTCTAAGATTACTAAAATTTGTGCTTGGTTTTTTATTGTGATGATGCCCTGTCTCAATCACTTGGCCATCCCTCAATGGGTAGTTAAATCTTTATAGTTCAATACTTAAGTAATATTTATCTATTTGTATTATGTGAAATGTAAAAAATGGTATACTATTTTTCATAAATTTGGGTTGAGTTTATCATATATTTCAATGAAATTTGATTATATGACACGTTTTCTTTAAAAGGATCTAACAATTTTGTTAAGGTATGAATTTGCAATTTTGTGTGGCTCTCTATCAACCTTCACTTCCTCATTTCTAGAAAAAATCTACTTGCTCATTCGTATACCCACTTTCTATTCAAATGCATGAGTTTTGAACTCTCTGTAACTATGTTTTTCCACACAAGAAAATTATATGTCACATTTTATACTAAAGTTCTAAATATTATTTTGAAGTTTGGATTACTGTTATTCTTTTATATAATTTAACATTAGATATAAGTTTAAATTGAAAGCTACTAAGATGAAATATAGCTTAGATATGGAATTTGCAAATTATTATCTATTTATTGAACTAGAAAGGACATAATTATTACACATGTTTAATTTACATTCAAATGCTTCTTTGATTTATCTCCTATAGCTTAATGTAATGCTAGATATATAATTTAAGTTGAAGGCCCATGAGATAAATATGACTTCTATGTGACATTTGTATTGAATCATCTATTTGTTGTGTTATATGAACATAATTGGTACGCATATCTAATTTTCATTACTAATATGTCATGCTTATTTAATTTATCTTTTATAGATGATCAGAGCATCCCTTTTTAATATATCCCTTTTGACTTCGGATATGTGGGAAATACTCATCCGCATATTTTTCTATCATAAAGCAGTGAGTAAAATTGTATTCCATTTGTGTCAATGTTAAGGTTAAGCACATGGATTAAAGTTTTATATATTATATGAGGAGGCTATGTATTACATATGGTCTTGAATGAGCTTTTGGACTCTTTAGATATATATCTAAAGATTCCAAATGCTCATTCAAGACCATATGTAATCCTCATCTAACTTAGCCAGGGATTTGCAATACTATATTTGAGTTGGCTAGCTCCATTTCAAGATATTATGGTTATCCAAGAGGGGATAGAAAAAATGAAAAGAAGGATGTTGTTTTAGGTTATCCAAGTTGGACATAGAACCAGTGGAGAAACCTAAGGAAAAACTATGTTTCCAGGTCGAACCTTTGTAGAGGTTCTAGTACCTGAGAGTAAAATCCAGTTTGGGGCTGTTAAATTCTAACTGTACTGGTAATTGTGCTAGGGGGGAGAAATAGGATGTAATTTTCTCTTCTCACGGTTGGGAGTCTTGTTTTTCATGTGGATTCAACCAAACATATTGTACATATTAAATGAGGAATTTCGCTCTCCCAATCATTTCTAAATCACCCATATCACCAAGAAAACATGTTTTAAAAGAACATACTTTGGTATGGGAAAGACCTTAGGTTTCAAATATTATAAGAAGGTTTTTGATATGGTTTAGAGAATGTGGAAAATAGAATCCATAAACAAATTATTTTTCAAAACGTATTACTTTCAAAGTATCAACAAGGAATGTACAAGGGTGTTCAATGAATTAATGCTATTTATTTAAATTCCATGATGTATATCTTACTCATAATTTTAACAAATTATTAAATAATGATCTAGATTGGATAATTATATTATTTGTCATATATTTTGACGCTTATAGAGTGAAAAAACTGAAAGAATCAACTTGTAGGGTCATTTTAATGGTGGGTGGAGAATTCGGGTCTAAAACCTTTTGGAGTCATTTTGAGGTATTAAATGACATTTCTGGGGGTCAAACAATTATCCCTTGTGCCGAAATCTTGACCATTATTCTACACTTAAAGACAATATCCAATGCTACAAGAAAAATATCAAATGAAGTTCATTCAAAATTTATGCCTTTAGTTTAAGTTGACCTATCATGTTGACTACCATGGTACGAGAGAATCACATTTTAGCCCCATTACTCATGCATGGCAAGCTAGCTACATGTGGAATTTTAACAAGACTCTAAAAGGTCTAAAATCACAAACCTCGTTAATGGTTGACGAAGTCAAATCTTACACCTAGTTGGCTATCACGCTATGTTAAATACTTGGCCACTAGGAGGAATAAGAGTTATATTTTGTGTTATTGTATTTTGTTCCATAGTTGAAAATAGAACTAGGAGTGTGAAGTTAGAGAGAAAAATGTATAAAGTTAAGTTTTTATAGCAACCTTACACGCTAAAAGTCTTAGCTAACTCTAGAGAGATTACCTCTTTCTTTGTACTCACATATTTTCCATACCAGAAAAGAGAGAGTAGAGCATGTTTACATTTTAGTGTTGTTTTTCTCCCATAAGGATTTCCTAGGGAAAAGGAGTCTAGAGCATCATTACTTTTTAGGGTTGCTTGTCTCCCATAAGGATTTCCTAGGAAAATAATTGTGTTGATTGTCTAGAGATATGTATGTGTGTGTTTCATTATGTTCTCTATTTCTTACGTTGTGTTTCATTATGTTTTATATTTCTTACATTTCTGCTCTCCTATTTTTCTTTCCAATCAAGGTTTATAAAGTAACATGAGAAGCAACATGAGACTTGGAACAATAATTTTCATTATCTATATGGAAGGCAAGAAGGATTATATCCCCTTAAGCTTAAGCTTATGTAGTTTGTCAATTTTTATCATATATTTTTTGGTAAGGGTAAATGTTTTTTTATCTATAGTACAAGTCATGAGTTCCCCAATTTTACCTTATGTAAAGCATGATTCTAGGATTACTACAATTTGTAATTGATTTTTTATTGTGATGATGCCCTGTCTCAATCACTTGGCCATCTCTCTATGGGTAGTTAAATATTTATAGTTCAATACTTAAGTAATATTTATCTATTTGTATTATGTGAAATGTAAAAATTGGTATACTATTTTTCATAAAATTGGGTTGATTTTATCATATATTTCGATGAAAGTTGATTATATGACACGTTTTCTTTAAAAGGATCTAAAAATTTTGTTAAGGTATGAATTTTTATTAGATGAGGAGGCTATGTATTACATATGGTCTTGAATGAGATTTTGGACTCTTTAGATATATATCTAAACATTCCAAATGCTCATTCAAGACCATATGTAATACATAGCCTCCTCATCTAACTTAGCCAGGGATTTGCAATACTATATTTGAGTTGGCTAGCTCCATTTCAAGATATTATAATGTTAGATTATTATTTCTATAGATTTTGATTATGGTAGGAAAATGTTACAAAAAACCAGAAACCAAGTACAAATAATATTATTCTAGATATATGTAAAAAGGACATTGTAGAGAAGATAAAAAAATATTAAACTTTTCATAAATAATTTAGATAAAAATACATTTTCTAATTTTGATTGTAAATTCCAAGGCTTAAAGCAATAATTTTTCTAATAATTTTGTTTTAATTAATAAATAAAAAAGAATCATTTTCAATCAAAATCACATCCAACATATAATAAAAATAATAAAAACAATTTTAAACTTTTTATGCAGGTATTACTTATCAGCACATATACCGCGAAAAGAACAATGTTGCGGATGAGTTGTCAAAGCAGGGGCTACAGGATGCGTATGGAAAGATAAATTATCAGCTATTTAATATACAGGGTCTGCAGGCCGAAGGCTCAGTGCCCATCATCTAAGTACAATGGTACCATAGATGCTGTGATTTTCAGTTTTCTAGATTAATACTTTGAAATACAAACCATGCCATAACACAGAACTGACAACCATGCTCCTGGGATGAAGCGAGCCATAACTCTTCTACCAAACCTGGGTACACTTTCTATGGTTGGTATAACAGGATTTGGTGCACATTACCTGCTCCAGGTATTGGTGCTTTTTTTTGTATTTGACAGGTTCCATACTTCCTACAATGTTAGTATCGGATGGCCATGATGCTGACATTTTGATACGGTATGACAGTCAGCATTATTTTCTACAGATCTCTAGCCCTCATGATTAATGATTTTGTTTTGGATGTTCTTGATTCTCTGAGATATTTTTGGAATCTATGTATGTTGGATGTCTGTTGCAAACTTTTTCTTATCTACCTGGGTCTTTTTCTATTAGCTGACTGGGAAATTTTGGATATATCTTAGTAAAAAAATATATACATGTAGATCATCTATGGGCTTTTAACAAGTCCCTTTAGGTGTTTTGGGATTATTATCTCTTTTCTGACACAAGTCACCCTTTTCTCCTAGATGGAAAATTGCGTTTCTACCTTCAGATGCGAATGTAATGACTGATGGACTGTTTTCTCATTATATATAAACAAAACAACATTTTTTAGAAATGTGAAAAAAAAAACACAGAACTGACAACAAAATAACAACTACCATATATCCACTGTATATCCGTCCAAAAATCTTTAATTTCAGAGAGATTAACAACGCCATGGTATTATTGGTTGACAAATAAGCAAACAGAGAATAACCAGTATAACATACATTGGAGTTTATGTTATAAAAAAAACAACATTTTTTAGAAATGTGAAAAAAAAACACAGAACTGACAACAAACTAACAACTACCATATATCCACTTATATCCATCCAAAAATCTTTAATTTCAGAAAGATTAACAACGCCATGGTATTCTTGGTCGAAAATTAAGCAAACAGAGAATAACCAGTATAACATACACGGCAGTCTATGTTATAAACAAAACAACGTTTTTTAGAAATGTGAAGAAAAAAACACAGAACTGACAACAAACTAAAAACTACCATATATCCACTGTATATCCGTCCAAAAATATTTAATTTCAGAAATATTAACAACGCCATGGTATTCTTGGTCGAACGAGTATAACATACCCGACGAGCGAAGAGCGTGGACATGACGAACACCAACACGACGACAAGGAGCAACGACAAAGAGGAGCAACAGCAACAGGGAAAAAACACAGGAACAATGAAATCGGTAAACCACATAACTTCGCGGGCGATTTATTTATAGAAAATAGTTCAGCCGAACTATTTTAAATGTAAAAGTTCAGTCGAAATTTAGTTGCCAGTTTTCCAATCTCTGGAAAAAATTATGTTTGCCCGCGCCGTCAGTGAGCCGTTAGTCTAAACGGAATCACGAGTTCGCCGAAGTATTGCCGAAAAAAAATTTCAACCCCCGATTCTCATAAAAGTGTAACCCAGCTTCACGTTTCCGCCCATTAATAAACACTAATAATTGACCCAAGGGATTATTCATATTATAAACCAAAATAACTAAAGTTTAATAATATAAACCAAAGGAATTGGGGAACCCAAGGGAAAAATATTAAAAACATAAGAGATCAACAAGGCCAAGGGATAAATATTAAAAAACAAAAAATATTAGTAAAGGCTATGAAAAAATATTTTAAATGCAAATGAATGAGAAACTCACATGATTAATAAAGAGATTAATAAATCTTAGAAATCAATTTTTTAAATAAAAATCATTGATAAAGTGAAATGATTATTAATATTATAAACCGATGGGAATAAACATGGTTTACCATCCTTGATTTAAACATTGAGACAATTGTTGTCACAATGCGACGTTGGACCAACTATGACCATGGTTGGCCATGCGTGATTTTCATATTAAGACAATATTTGTCAGAATGTGACATTTGATCATGGATGACATTCATCGACTATGGCTAATGCTAATTAAAAATGGTTTCCCATGGTTGATTTTCATATTGAGTCAGTGTTTTTCGTAATGTGAAATTGGACAATGCATTAGTATTAAACTCTAGGACTAATATTTAAACCCCAATATTTGGATTTAATAAACTGAAGGGAATAATATTACGAACCGAAAGAATCCGAAAAATTAAGGAATCAATGTTATAAACCCAATGGATCAACAAATATAGTGAAATATTAATATTATAAACATAAAACATCAATAAACCAAAGGGACTATTAATATTATAAAAAAATAACATCAATAAACTAAAGGGATTATTAATATTATAAACCCAACAAATTAATATTAGAAACAAAAGTTATTAATAAACTCAAGTGATCAACAAAGTTGAAGGATCAATAAAATTAATAAAAAAATACTCAAGTTGAAGAAATTAATAAACACTAATAATTGAACCAAGGGATTATTCATATTATAAACCAAAATAACTAATAAACCCAAGGGTTTAATATTATAAACTCAAGAAATTGGTGAACCTGAGGGAAAAATATTAATAACCTAAGGGACCAACAAGGCGAAAGGAAAAATATTAAAAACACAATAGCTTAATCAAGAATATGACCCAATATTTTAAATAGAGAGGAATTTTAAAGTCACATGATTATTATTATGGTAAACTGCAAGTGATCAATCAACCTTACTAATTGTAAATATTATAAACTGAATGAATTAATAAACTAAATTGATATTCAATTCTGCCATTAGTGAAACCAAAAAAAATAACATTGAAATTAACATATGTTTTTTGTTGTCCTTACATAAAGAAATCCCACTACAAAAATGGACTCAAAACTCTTCATCAAAGGTCATTTATCAAATAGCCTGTTCGAGAACACAACCATACCAACCACAAAAGGAACACCAATTCAAATCAACAGGATAATGATCACGATACTTAACGCTTTCCAGCCAATCCCTTCTTGTTTTTCTCCCAGACTCCCTCATGTGCACATGCAACAAGTATTTTACATTCATTTTCATTTCATCTAGCACACAAAGATGTTCATCATTAAAAGAAGAATGGAAGCCATGTTTTCTATCGAACTTGTTCCAAAGATAAGAAAGAAAACTGATCAGTTCAGAAATATTTTCCACCGCTTGATTATAATAGATGCCATCATTATTATCCATATTTGCATTTGAAAGGAAAAACGACAAAATAAAAATTAATACACAAAGAGATAGAAACATCTAGGTTAGAAATAATATAGCACAATCATTAGATATACATATTGTACACATGAAATGAGTGATATAAACCTCATTACAAACCTCATTAGAAATAATATAAACCTCATTACAAATACATATTAAATGAGTGACATGAACCCTATCACAATAATCAACAAGAAATCACAAATTTTTAAACTTAATGTTTCAAATGAAATATTAATAATGTTAGTAATTCTATATTTGTATTTAAATTAATGTCAATGTATATATTAATTTTAGTTTAATATAATTATCAAATATAAATATGTTGTCATTGAACCAAACCACAACATATTTAGCAAACCACATTGATAAATATTTTTAGTTTCATGTCATAGGGATATGGAATTCAATCTTGATTTTTAATGATTGGCTCATATAACTGGTTGTATATGTCTGAATGGTTTATTGTAAACAATAGAACAATAGTGACTTAAAAAAAGGAGGTAAATTGAACAACATGAAAAATGATGTAAGAAATTTCTCATATATTACTATATTGGATCTCATGAATGTACTCATTTCATTCATACATGAAAATAATTATTATACTAAATGAAAATAGAGAGGACAATAAAAAAAATTAAAAAACATTCTATAAATATGTCACAATACTATTAATTACATGTCACAGTGATATGAAATTCCATCTTGATTTTTAATGATTGGCTCATATAAATGGTTTTTTATCTCTGAATGGTTGGTTTTTTTAAGCTTATATATAATGGAATGAATGTAGCTAATTGTGAAAATGTATTTTGTTTAAATGTTAAGGACTTCTATATGTTTCTTTTCATAAACAACTCAAGAGTTGCATGAAGTAGACTTGAATTTTTCTTTTACAACTTGGAGAAGCATGAAGTTTTAATAAAAAAAATTTATTAGGCCATTGTGTTTATAGTTATATAAAATTTTTGATTAAAATTGTAATAATTTAAGCTTCTTAAAATTATAATATGATAATTATTTTTAATATAATTCTAATGTTATTATTTACTGGTACATACCATGACTCTTTTTAAACTTAAAATTTGTATTTAGGAAATTAAATAAAGTATTGAATTTTAAATTTTTTAGTTGAGACATTAAGTATTCAATTGTATGAAGCTTTTATAAACATTAATATTATTTCGATTATTATTTTTTTCATATAGATATATATTTGATTAATAAATTTATATATAAATATATATATTTAAAATAATACCAAAAAATTATATAAATATAATTAGCTTTTAACCTAGTAATCATACAATTTGGAAGAAGCAAAAATCTATATACCTAGGGCACTAAATGAGACGATGATGAATATCCCAATATTAGGCATAAAACTGGCATATAGGATGCTATCCCAATCTTATATCTTAATTGCGAGTAAGGATACAATATATATATATATATATATATATATATATATAAGGAACTTGTTGAAATCAGTGTCACAAAAATTGTGAGTAAAGTAGAAAGCTCATCTTTCTTATTTAACTTGGTGATTTGATTATTAAATATATCGAATCTACCAAAATAATTATAAATAGTAATAATAATGAGAATCGTATTCTTATCATATTTCTAATTTAACTAAGAGATTTGATTATTAAATGTATATAAACTTGATTAAAAATAGTAATAGTTACAAATTTCTTAATTTATTTAAAAAATATATTATTTACTGCTAAATTATTATATAAAATATATTATAATGAACTATCGAATTCATCATTTAGGCGAAAATGACTTTAAAGTTGAGATTTTGGTAGGGAACTTAACATGATGGGTTCACTTGCAATACCTTTAAGCCAAATACAAAATAAAAAAACTTGAGTTTTGCAATGAACAATTTTATATTTTTCCAATCGAGCATAATATTGAAATCGTCTTTGAAAATTTGCAGTTTTCGATGTGAACGATTGTGAAGTTAGAATAGGAGTAATCATGAAAGTCTTCAAATTAAACATAACCCTAAAATCGTCACTGTAGTTGAAATTTTCCATGTGTCTAAACTTGGGGAGAATTTTGATAAAGGAAGTGACTTGGAGACTAAGCAATCAAAATGTGTACCGACCTATTTGTGTTAAGGTTGATGAAATATAAAGAGTTCTATGAATTGGACTCTACGTCACATGCCCTGCCCCAAACTTCTTCATTCGCTATGCCGTGACAAAATAAAAATATTTTGTTGGCACGTGGGGCCAAAAAGGTCAACAAAATTTCTGGAAAGATGGCTGAAACAAAGCGCGTATCCCATCCACATCCACGCATTGCCATGTTGTCTCCCTACCTATCACTAACCCCAAATTACGCGTTCCGCAAAAATAATATAATTAAAAACTGGGCGCACAGGATTATTAATACGCGGGGTGACTCCCCATCTTTGCCTAGTGCAATTTTCTGTGATCTCGCATCTCCATCCCTTCTGCTCGATTATTCGAATTTCAAACAACAAGCATTGCCGCTTCGAATTTCGCCTCCTGTGTTTGAGATTTCAATTTCATCGACGCGAATTGTGCTTAAAATTTTGTCTTTCTTGCATCAATTAGCGGTAATAGGCGTGTTGTGACTGTGAGTGAGAATATCAGGCGCAGGAAACTACACATCTGCAGCTCTATTGGTGGTTGTGATGATAATGGTGGGACCAACAGCAACAAATGTGAGCGCACCATCTCCCAGTCCGACAATGGAGACAGGCGCTTCTTAAATGACCGTCGTTCCCTCTTTAATCGCAGCTATGATGGCCTCATTCATCTTCTTCTTCGCCTCTCGATTTTACTGAGATTTAATGTGGCTGTTGTTTGCTCCGTTTTCAAATGTCCACAGAGAGAGGCCAGCAATATTTTCTTGTGGATGAGAGAGAGAATGTTTTGTATAATGAGGGCCACGCATTTATTCATTTTCATTTAACCATTTAGGAAATAAAAGGTATCTTCATGGTCCTTGCCATTGTCTTTCTTTATTTTTTACAATACTATTGGATTTAGCATATTACAATTACATTAGCATGGGAAGATTTATGGTTTCTGTGGTTTTGAAGTGTTTTTTTTCAAAGCAATATGGTATTATTCTTGTTTGGTTTAAAGTTATTATTTTGTTTACACTTAATATGTAACCAACCTTGCATGGATTACTAAATGGAATCCGTCGAGAAAATACTTGTTATTCTTTTGTTGTCGGGATTCCTCTATTAAGGGTTTGTCATCGCATTGGATTTTTGCATAGAGAATTTTTTAGCAGTACAGACGAGACAATGTTTATTAGAAATTTTCCCTCGTAATTGATTTGATTTTGACAATGTTCTGCATACAGACTTGATTTGAGGTTGAAATCAATACTGTTTTTAGGTAGCTACTCCCCTAAAATCCCTTCACATGCAACTATACACCAAATTCCCCTATGACTTAACTCTAAATTCCACCTGAAACTCAAATCATTAACCCATATAGAAAGTTTCAAATACATATTTGACATACAGAACGTATTGAAAAAATACCGTAGAAAATGGACGATGTGACCAGCAAGAGTCCCGGTTCTTTGGCTCCAAATGTTGGGTGGCCTTATCCGAAACACTGGCAGGACTAGATAACTGTGAATAACGAAAAACAAATAATTAGTAATCAAAATTCACAGGGCAGAAATGCAATGTGGACCGATACTTCAAAATAAAAAAGGATTTCCAAATTTTTTACATTTGAGAAAAATACTTGGGAAATAATGAAAGACCACGGAGCAGGAATTAATCCGTAACAAATTATATGCATGGAAGACAAAGACCATAGTGGGCAGTAACTGTAACACATTCGCTGGGCTATTGGTATTCGATGAATCCCATATATATATGGGCAAAACTTACATGTGGATAGAGCTGGCGATGGACGGGCGTTGGAGCGTTATAGAATTTCTACCATCAGAGATTGGAGGAAAACGTTGGGACAGGCGTTACATTCCACGTTGAGACAGTCGTGTGATGCTTCAGTACTGTCATCCGATGCTTCAGTTCCTCTTAAAACTGTTCCCTCCACCTGTATGTTTGGAATAAACGTGGGAAAAAGTGGGATATTTTTTTCTTAATCTTCTTTGATGCGTGTTTATAAACCAAAGGCATAGTAAAAATTTAATTAGGATTTGGTGAAAAAATAGGTTAAACATGGTTTAAACACTTGATCTAAATATGCAAGGAAATTATCAGTTTCAATTTCATTCATAGATGGAGTGGCGACGACAAGAATATACCAGCATCTGTCAATTTAGACCATCCAATCAAAATAATTAATTATCAAATGTATTAAACCTGCCAATTCCTACAAGGGGTTATACGTTAAATAATTATAATTTAATTTCCAATATTTATTAGGTGGATGGTAGATATTTATAATGGAGATTTAACTTTAAAAAATATAAAATATAGGAAAATAATTTTAATAGTATTTACAAATAGAAGGTTTAGACATATAAAAGATGTAATATGAACAAGTGTCATTTTGAATAAGTTATGTTTTTTTGGACATGTTGTATTGAAAAAAATTATTTACAAATTAAAAATAAAAAGCTCTATCATAAAGAGAGAGTGAATGTGTATAATTAATTGTGTATATATATTTAACTTATATACTAACTAATTCGATACTTAATACTAATAATTATAATTAATAAAAGTATAATTTAATTAATTTTTATGAATTTTAATAATAACAATAATTATAATTATAATAATAATTGATAAAATTATAACTTAATTAATTTTTATGAATTTTAATAATAATAATAGTTATAATAATTCCCGGATGTGGGTGATGAATAGCAGCTTGTCAGTGGAAGGCATGGATTGCAACAACTGTGCTAGCCACTTGTAGCTGCCCGCATGTAGTACCTCCGCCATTAAAGACCTGCAGGAGGCCCGTTTGATGGCACTCCAATTGCTTAGCATTAATCTTGCATGCTTGGAGATATCAATGAGAATGTCACATGCCCATTCCCTCGCTCTGGCTTTCAATTTTCCCAAACTTCTCAGCTCTAGCCATCCATTTTTCTTATGCCTTAATTTAGACTCTCCCTGCAATAAGAATGCATAGTCGGCTCTTGGTAGCCCCAACATTCTGTCACTGCATTCTGCCTCTCAGAGCAATTCTTTTCCGCATTCTTGTCCTCCTTTACCACCCATGGTTTCACCTTCCTTCATGCCTTCTCAAGCTCCATCCTCAACCTCTCAGGGCTCCCAGTCCCTTTTGACTGTTCGCAAGAAAAAAATGCAACGACGTCAATGTATGGGATGGCGGCGGGGTGGAGGCAGCAGAGGAGAAGGTGGTCGAAGTGGCTTGAGGTCGCCCCTCTAGGCTGGGAATGATGAAGCCAACCAGCCTTCCGCCAAAAACATTGCCAGCGTCATCTTCCATAGCGAATTGAATAGACCACGGTTAACAGCAACAATCACAATTGCATTCCAGGAGGAGACTTCTGGTGATGTCAGTCAAGGCTCTAAAGCGCGAAAGAGGCAAATAAAGTCCACTATATCGGACAAGCCTTCCCAGGTTGCTCGGAAAGAAATCGCCCTGCCAATCAAGATCGGCTCTCAGACTTCTGGCAGTGACGGTTCGAGCTCTCGAACCTCCAGCAATGACGGCTCTATGCACGAGGACACAACTTTGAAGAGCTCCAGCTCTCCTTCTTCCTTTAATCTTTCAGCCCATAACTCCAAACAAAGGGCAGGCGACCCGGATGAAGGCTACAGCTTCCCAATTGTGGAAGAAAATCCACCCCACAACGATAACTAGTCTCATGAAAGGTTATTTTCTCTTTTTTTGGAGTTTTTGGTCTTGTAATTGGTGCATTTTTGGAAATTTCGAATGTACTCTATATACAAAGATAGTTCTAGTCTTTTTATGCACATTCAGTTCTGGAACAGTATCAGTAAGCTAGTTTCCCATGATTGGGAAGCAAATTTTTGGGTTGGTTTCCCGGTCATCGGCGGCCTATATTCTGATACAGTATGTTTCTTTTGATTCAGCTTCCCTCCAGCGTAGGCCAGTTTTGCCACCCTGGAGGTCATTGCTCACTTTGTACACTATGTTTTTATAAATAGATTAAACCAACTTAGAAAAAAAAAAAAAATTATAATAATAATTAATAAAACTATAATTTAGATTTTTGATATTAATAATATAGAATGTATAATGAAATGTTTTATTATGAATTAATGTAACCTTCATCTAAATAATTTTTTTTTTTTTTTTTTTTTTTTTTTTCTTATGGTTAAAATTTTTACCATAGCATGAATGTCCAATTTGATCAAACAATTTTCTATGCTATAAACCAATGGATAATTTAATTATCCCCTACATTAAAACTATAGTCCTTCTATTCCACTATAGTTGACAAAAGTCTGCAAACAAGAATTAATACAAAAATGATTTAAGACAACGTATTAAACACACACACACACACACACACACATATATATATCTAGATCTTTCATCCTTATTCTACATAGTTAATATATATATGTCATCGAATGTTATAGAAAAGCTGACTCGACCACTCTTTCTGTATATGCAATTGACCTTAGTTTAACGAAGAATTGAATTACACAACTGTGATGTAGCTGGCACGTATTGCTCATTTACTGTCCTTGAATTACGCTTGTACCCACTACCAACAACTGGCTCAATTCTGGGTTTGACACGTGAATCGAGATTAACTAGCTTGATCTCCACCGTCGAATTTGTTTAATCATCAACGGTCCAGGCTTTTTGGCGGGACAACGTTGGGATCCATGCCTAAACCCTATCCCTTTTCATTTTTTTTCTTTTTTCCTTTGGCTTAGACTCCTCCAGTCTTCATTTCCTCTTCTGTTTTGCTTAGCTTGAGAGGCCATTTGCGGCTAACCGTGTAACAACCTCCAGAACTTTACCTCTCTTTTTCCTCTCAGATGAAGCTACTACTCTTGCCCTCCAGCTCACTGGTATCTTCTAGTTCTCGGAGGAAATTTGCTGAACATTTGACAGGTAAGTCACCGCCAAAATTTCTTTGTTACAGTACTCCTAGATTATGACTTTTCGACATTTTTGACAGTTTGATTTTTTCTACTACAACCCTTTAATATAATTCCTTTCGTTTTCTAAATGAATACATGAAATAGGTTTACGAAAGGCTCAAGGTGGAAGGCAAAACGTAGCGCTTCTTTTTAAGGTATTACTGTTGAATTTATGCTCTAGATCTTAATTTAGCACCACAACTTACCCCTTTAGAACAGTTATACTCAGAATCTCATTCCCTATTTGTTCTTTTGTGTTTAGAGGAAGATTGATGAGGTTGGAGGTTAGTCTTTTACATCCATGCATCTCGCTTTTTCTTGGTCTTAACTTTCGGTTCTAAGTTGGATGCCATGGCTTCACCAGGTATGCCTTTTGGAAATGATATTCGCACAGAGGCAAACCTTCGAAATGTAAATCTTGCATTATCGCATTTCTCAAGAAAGAAAATAATCTTCCAGGTGAATTATTTTGTTGATTCCGCCATTGAGCACTCTATTGTTTTAATAAGGATTTACTAGGCCTCGACCTTCAAGTACTTGAAAGATGTATAATGACAGTTTTAATATTATCATATTTCATCGACCAAGGTTGGATTTTTTATCATGTCTCCTGTTTTTTTTACTTGGTTGGTTCACGATTCTTATTCATACTACCTTATTTGCTCTCATGACAGGCTTATAAATATGAGTAGCGTAAATTCCTATCCATTTACATTGTAGAAAAGTATTATTGTTGTTGAGGGTTTAATTGTATATATACACTCTCAGCATTTGTCTTTTTCGTTCCTGCTGTAGTTCATGATAATTTGTTTATTCTGTTTTCTTTTAATCTACATGCTTAGGATTGTTTACCTGCGGTGTCCGAACCACCGAATCCACACAGTCCGCATATAGTAGATCAGAGAAACGACGTGTGTTGGCTTGGTCACTCCGGGAATAGTACCAATGGTTTCTCTTATATAGATTTTTATAGTTTAATTATTGAACTAAATTTTTTCATGCTTAGTACTGATGTAATATCATTTATTCCTTCAACTTTTCTTCTACGTTATTCCCAAAAGAATTCTTTCTGTTTCATGTTTCGGATTCTAGGAACAACAAAGTCTTTTTTTTTTTAATCAGTTTGCACAGGTGGATTTACCCTGTAATTTCTCTTTCTTGGTAATCAAATATAGCTTTAATTCTCTTCTTCATCTTTATATGATACAATCTTTGTTTACTATTTATTATACAATGTTTATTCTATTGTTCGAAGTAACTGATGTTCTAGTAACTTTGCTACATTTTAAATCAATACATGTGGCAGTTTATTCTTTCAGTGAAATATCTTTGGTACTCTATAGTAAAACCATGCATTCCGAACACAAAAATTCTTCAAGCCAGAATTATAAAATTTCAGTTTTGTTTAAGAGAAATAACAGTACTCTTTTAGCATGAAAGATATCAAAGAACAATTTGTCTAGGTACCTGTTTTTCTATATAAACAATTCGTTACACAAATTAGGCTATACTTATCTAATAATGAAGATCATATAACCTACAGAGCTGTTCAATTTTTCTATATATTCCATATAAAACAGACACTCACTTATCTGAAATGTCTAAAGCAGACTGTAGTTTCCTTCCAACCGATAAGAGAGGCTATGACGTCCTGCTCTTCCCCCTTGCTTCCTCTGAATTGGTACGGTTGACAGAAGATATTATGTTATGACCTCAGGACTACCAGTACAGTCAGTACCAGAAATATCGTCAAGGATTTACCGAGTGGAAATATAGCCAAGGATTTACCGAGTGATTTTCCACTGATTTTCTATCAACTCAAGAAAATTCCACACTCTCCCTTTTTCCAGCAACAGACCCCTACTCCTCACTGGGATGAGTCTCTTATCCCTAGAGGAGTAGGTAACTGTTCAAACTGTCCAACCAACCTTTTCAATTCTTGGAATCATTTACCATCAGTATATTCACTTTTTTACATTTCACATTCTGTTATTCTTTATAACAAATTTATTATTAAAAGTAATAACATCAGTTGTCTCAGTTTTTCCTCATCAACAAATAATTATGATAAAAATTACTTAACTAATTAACCAATTAGTTAGCAGCAATTGTAGCTGTCACAATTAACATATTAATATTTATCCATCATTTAATTCACATAAATGCATTAATATAAATTTAAATTTTATTTTTATTGAATAATTTTAAACACTATTTTCTACTTTCAAGGATTTTCCTTAACTAATCTAGAGTTGTGTTTTCATCAAGCAAGGCTTAATCTAAAATTAATATTAATATGATTTTTAATATTAATAATATTGAATGTATAATGAAATGTTTTATTATGAATTAACATCTTTGGGTAGTAATCACATGCAATGAAACATTGTCTGTTTCATCCTAGTCTTGATGATGAATCACACTATGCATCTACAATGTTTCATTGAATGTGATTATTATGGAAAGAATTCTATAACTTGTAACGATGGATCACAAAAACCAAAATTCTAAACATATGAATTAAAATTTTAATATTTATTAATTATTCAATTCACATAAATACATTAATATCAATTTAAATTTTATTTTAATTGAATAATTTTAAACATTACTTTCTATTTTCAATTGAACTAAACCTTGAAATCGCTCACGTAATAATCTTAATCTAGCTTGTCTTTGTCGAAGTAATAAAACATTATCACTGGAAAAGTGTTGTTTTTTTGTTCGATTCTTACTTTTACTTTGGGATTTGAGATATAGTTTGAATTTTTTAATTATTTTTTCAATTCCCTTCTTCGATTCTTCTTTGTTTAATATGGGTATTTCCATCATTTTGTTACCGCATTTCACCAATTCAACTACCCGTCCCATTTGATTCCATATCAGTAAGTTCCTGTAACATCCCTAAAAATCACATGGAATTAATAAATAAATATTAATTAAAATTTTATCAAGAATCCATTGGAATTTTAAACAATTTTTTGATAACGAATTTTTGACATGAAAGGAAAATAATGGTTTTTAATCAGTGTGGTCCAATGTTAAAAAAAATTGGATAACCTCTGAACATTCCAGAACTGGTTTAGTTATGGATTTTACATTTGGAAGGTTAAGCTACACCTTAGATAGTGCGGCTCCCTATCTACAGTTGAGAGGTTTAAGGTTTCAATAGACTATTTACAGTTTCAATTGACTATTCTGCTAGCCCTCTACCTCATTTGGAATTTCTTAACCTACCTCATTTGGAATTTCTCAACCTGCGAGGGCAAGATCTTGACTTATGTCTTTAGGTATTTAGTCACCACTTGGAAAATAAAATATTGTTCTCACGCAGTGATGATGACAGGATCGGATTGTTTTCTTTTCCTTGAGGAAAGACTGGTGTGAACGATTGAAAACAACTAAGTTTCAGAGGTTTCTTTTGTCCGCAGTGGAGTCAACTGTGAAAAAGATAAGTAATTCATGCTATGTATTTTTAAATATTTGGCATAATTAATGCACTTGAAATATACTGAATATTTGGCATAGTTAGTGTTTTCTTTTTCTTGAGGAAACACTGGTGTGAACGATTGAAAACAACGAAGTTTAGAGACTACTTTTGTCCACCGTGGAGTCAAGTGTGAAAAAGATAAGTAATTCATGCTATGTATTTTTAAATATTTGGCATAATTAGTGCACTTGAAATATAGTGAATATTTGGCATAGTTAGTGCCCTTTAAATATAAAATTCATAAAGTTATTTTTCTAAAAATAATTAGTAACTTAATTCATGAAAATATTTTATGAGTTTGAAAAATAATAGTGAAGATATTTCATGAGTTTGAAAAGGAATTTAGTAGGTTAAATTCGTGAAGATATTTTATGAGTTTGAAGATAAGTTAATGAGTTAGTTTTTCATGCAAGAAAAGAATAACCATTTTTTTTAAATTAAATTAAATGTAATTAAATTAAATGTAATTGTGTTAGGAAAAAAAAACACATGTTGCATGTACCAAGTGGGTAGTTATTGGAATATAGAGAATATGTTGTGAATATTTCTATATATACAATAAACATGTTGTGAATGTGTATATATACATTAATAATGTTGTGAATATGTATATATAGATTACCATGGTGTTTGTAAATATTAGTTATTTAATAAATCCATGGATAGATTACCATAGTGTTGGTAAAGATTAGTTATTTAATAAATCCATGGATAGTTTACCATGGTGTTGGTAAACATTACCTATTTAATAAATCCATGGATAGATTACCATGGTGTTTGTAAATATTAGTTATTTAATAAATCCATGGATAGATTGGTATAGTCTTGGTAAAGATTAGTTATTTAATAAATTCATGGATAAAATAATTATTCACTTATATTTCTTTAGAAGAAAATTTGTGGAATTATTTTTATGTTATCATGATTATGATGTTAGTTTTCTTTTGGAATAAGACCATGTATATTCATGCAATATTTGTATTAGATTTCATTGGAAATAATATACATTTGTATGTGGGAAATTATAACATGTTTTGTTATCCTACATTGGAAAAGATTATTTGTCAGAGAAGATGAATTACATATACTAAGGTTATGTTTTTGTTTCCTTGAAATAAATATATGATTAAGGTTGGTATAACATTTGGAGAATAAGACATATATTATTATTCTTTATTCCATTAGTGTTATGGAAAAGAAACCATGTATTTACATGCCTATTATGTTATATTTCCTAGAAAAGGAAATATGTGTTTTGCATGTTCTCTTCTGTTAAGCATTCTTTTGGGAAGACTCTTTTGGAACCTATGTGCTCTATTGTGTAAGAATTACTTTGGGAAGACACTTTTTGGGAGGAACATTTGTTATGTTAGCTTTTCTTCCATGCACAAAAAAGTAATAGCTTAAGGGTTAGTTATTTTGATTAAATTTATGTAAATCGCATGCACGAATATCGTAACCGATGTATCGGTTTCTTTTAAAGACAAGATTGGGAGATGTAGCTATTGTCCTGCAAGGATGTGTGCCTATGCGAGGAAAACATTAGTTAATATGATGACTTATAACTAGCACATATGCAGTATGTGTTGTTAAAGGTAGAATGTCAAGGTATTTTACTTTTATTTCATGAATATACGTGAGTGGAGGAAGAAGCTTCTCTAGTATAGATTTATGAAATGGTTGATTAATAATTTATGAATCTTGACATCAATGTATGTTGAAGGTATCATTAACAGGGAATGACGGTGACATGTACAAAGGAAATATTATGCTTAACTTGGTGGTAGATAAATGAATATGGTTCATGCAAATAAATGTGAGCTACAGGATGATCCAATGTACGATGATCCGTTGTAGGGTATCCAAGCCACCAAGATATGAAGATTAGTGGGTAAATGCTGTCAAATTTATTGTAATGGCTTTAAACTATATATTTGTATATTTCATTGTAAGATTTATAACGATGCTTAAGGGATGGCATCCTTTATAAGCCGTTGAGTGAACGATGACTACCCTCATGAGCATTTAATAATAAAATTAAACGTTGTTGGTTTTCACCCTACGGGGTTTCCACGGTATATTGGTGTTCAATGATGTGATGGATTATTGTGTCAAACTGATGATTTTGATTCTATTCTTGTTGTGATGTTCATTAATGTCAAGTATGTGATGACTACAAGAATGATGAAATTAATGCAAGGTTACACCATACAGTTTTATATTAATGTACCATAATGGAGGTTGTTAATGGTTAAGAAACTTACTATTATTATACTAAGGTTACACTATGAAGTGGTGAAAAATATATCTAATGACCAGTAAGGAATATTGAATAATGATTTGTATTGTTACCGTGGGGAACTTGTATATAAAAAAAAATCAACACCTTGCATTTCCATGTGAATTTATTAGTGTACGTTACAAGTGGTATCAGATCTAAAGGTGATCTAGGTGGATATCGGTGGCCTCCTAGCTATTCCATTTGGACCCGCAACATCAATTCTTTCAGTTTTTCAGCTTCAACATAGCTTACTATTTTTAGTAGGTTTTTGGGTCCTGCACACTCGGAGCCATTTTTGGGACTTAATGATCCAGGTGGATATCGGTCGCCACCCACCAAGTCCATTTGAAACCCCACCGTCAATTCTTTCAGTTCGTAAGGTTTAGCACAACTTACTATTTTTAGCAGTTTTTTGGTTCCTGAACTTCCGAAGTCGTTTTAAGGCCCTAAACAATGCTTTTTGGGAGAACGGGGAGACAAAAGTTGTATTCCTCAAATAGATCTTTCTAACAAGCTATTGAATGTGTCAAAAGGAGATCGGATGCGAAAGTTACATCCCAGGGAAGTTGAAACACCAACTTACCCAAACAGGGCCCACAGTTTTGGCGCTTCATCTCCTAGGGTTAGGTTTTTGGACGTTTCGGGTTTTACATTGTTTCTCAACAATAAATAGGCCTTCAAGCCTCATTGTAACAATGTTCAGGGGGTTGGTAGCCGACACATCTCTTCTCAAGGATAAGCGCTACCAGTGCCCTAGCTCATTTGTTCTGATCATGTATGTATTGTAACACAGTTCAGGGGCTAGTAGCTGACACATCTCTTCTCAGAGATAAGCATTTCCAGTACCCTACCTGTTCATTTCCATTATGTCTCATTGTAACACAGTTCAAAGGCCTGTAGTTGCCACATCTCTTCTCAGAGAGACACCTACCAATGCCCTAGCTGTTCATTTTGGTCATTTGTTTTATTAATAAAATGAAGCATTATTTCCACTGCATCTCTATATATATGGTTATATGTTTATTCTGTGGCGTTCCTGCATAAAATCCGGATCAGCGGTATCAGAGTGGTCTGTTCTTTCTCTTTTTTTCTTTTCATGTCCCCAATGCGGCCATGGTATAAGGAGTTCAAACTCGCAAGCCCCACGACCCCCCATGGCAGAAGGAAAGAAATATGGGGGAGGAGGAGATCCTATCAAAATCTTGCTCGAGGATGCCCTTGAGAAACAAAGGAACGCGATGATGGATAAATTTGACCAGATCCTCAATGGCTACCCACGGACGACACATCTACATCCAGTGCGTCCGCCAACAAGTCTGCGACATCTTGGACAAATCCAATACCAAGTTCAGCAATATTTTCCCCCCGATGGAGGAACTTAATGCAATGGAGACCATTTCTTCCTAAGGAGGGAGGAATGATCCAGGTGGATATCGGTGGTCTCCCACCTATTCCATTTAGACCCGTAGCATTAATTCTTTCAGTTTTTCAGCTTCAGCACAACTTACTATTTTTAGCGGTTTTTCGTCTCCTGAACTTATGAAGCCGTTTTGAGGCCCTAAACAACGTTTTTTGGGAAAACGAGGAGCAACATGGGTCTCAAAAGTTATAGTCCTCAGATAGATATTTGTAACAAGCTATTAAGTGCATAAAATGGAGATCATATGCCAAAGTTACGTCCCTGGGAAGTTGAAACACCAACTTATCCAAATGGGGCCCACAGTTTTGGTGCTTCATCTCCTAGGGTTAGGTTTTTGGACGTTTTGGGTTTTACATTGTTTCTCAAAAATAAATAGGCCTTCGAGCCTCATTTTAACACTATTTAGGGGGTTGGTAGCTGACTCATCTCTTCTCAAGGATAAGTGCTACCAGTGCCCTAGCTCACTTGTTCTGATCATGTTTGTATTGTAACACAGTTCAAGGGCTGGTAGCCGACACATCTCTTCTCAGAGATAAGTGTTGCCAGTACCCTAGCTATTCATTTCAATTATGCATCATTGTAACACAGTTCAGAGGCCTGTAGCTGCCACATCTATTCTCAGAGATACGCCTACCAATGCCCTAGCTATTCATTTCAGTCATTTGTTTTATTAATAAAATGAAGCATTATTTCCGCTGCATCTCTATATCTATGGTTATATGTTTATTCTGTTGTGTTCCTACATAAAATCCAAATCATTGGTATCAAAGCAATCTGGTCTTTCTCTGTTTTTCTTTTCATGTCCCCAACGCGGCTAGGGTATTAGGAGTTCAACCTCGCAACCCCCATGACCCCCCATGGAGGAAGGAAAGAAAGACTAGGGAGCAGGAGATCCTATCAAAATCTTGCTCGAGGACGCCCTTGAGAAACAAAGGAATGCGATGATGGATAAATTTGAGCAGATCCTTCAATGGCTGCCCATTGATGGCACATCTACATCTAGCACGTCCGCCAACAGGTCCGCGACATCCTGGACAAATCCAATACCAAGTTCAGCAATATTTTCCCCCCAATGGAGGAACTTAAAGCAATGGATACCATTTCTTCCTAAGGAGGGAGGAATGATCCAGGTGGATATCAGTGGCCTCCCACCTATTCCATTTGGACCCGCAACATCAATTCTTTCAGTTTTTCAGCTTCAACACAGCTTACTATTTTTAGCAACTTTTGGGTCCTGCACACCCGGAGCCATTTTGGAGACTTAATGATCCAGGTGGATATTGGTGGCCACCCACCGAGTCCATTTGAACCACCACCATCAGTTATTTCAGTTTGTAAGTTTCAGCAGAACTTACTATTTTTAGCAGTTTTTCGGGTCCTGAACTTCCGAAGCCGTTTTAAGGCCCTAAACAACGTTTTTTTGGAAAACGGGGAGCAACATGGGTCGTAGAACGATGTTTCTCACTCAAAAGTTTTAGTCCTTAGATATATCTTTCAGAGGCCTGTAGCCACCACATCTCTTCTCAGACATATGCCTACCAGTGCCCTAGCTGTTCATTTTAGTCATTTGTTTTATTAATAAAATGAAGCATTATTTCCGCTGCATCTTTGTATATATGGTTATATGTTTATTATTTTGCATTCTTACATAAAATCTATATCAGTGGTATCAAAGCGGTCTTCTCTTTCTCTATTTTTCTTTTCATGTCCCCAACATGGCCAGGGTATAGGGAGTTCAACCTCGCAACCCCTACGACCCCCCATGGCGAAAGGAAAGAAAGACTAGGGAGCAAGAGATCCTATCAAAATCTTGCTCGAGGATACCCTCAAGAAACAAAGGAATGTGATGATGGATAAATTTGACCAGATCCTTCAATGGCTACCCACCGACGACACATCTACATCCAGCACGTCCGCCAATAGGTCTGCGACATCCTGGACAAATCCAATACCAAGTTCAACAATATTTTCCCCCCAATGGAGGAACTTAATGCAATGGAGACCATTGCTTCCAAAGGAAGGAGGAATAATCCAGTTGGATATTGGTGGCCTCCCACCTATTCCATTTGGACCCGCACCATCAATTCTTGCAGTTTTTCAGCTTCAGCACAACTTACTATTTTTAGTAGGCTTTTGGGTCCTGCACACCCGGAGCCCTTTTGGGGACTTAATGATCCAGGTGGATATCTATGGCCACCCACCGAGTCCATTTGAACCCCGACCATCAGTTCTTTCAGTTTGTAATTTTCAGCACAACTTACTATTTTTAGCAGTTTTTCGGGTCCTAAACTTCCAAAGTTGTTTTGAGGCCCTAAACAACGTTTTTTGGGAAACAGGTAGCAACATGGGTAAACACCAATGTTGATCACTCAAAATTTTTAGTCCTCATATAGATCTTTCTAACGAGCTATTGAGCGCGTCAAACAGAGATCGGATGCCAAAGTTACGTCCCCGGGAAGTTGAAACACCAACTTACCCAAACGGGGCCCACAGTTTTGGCGCTTCATCTCCTAGGGTTAGGTTTTTGGAAATTTTGGATTTTACATTGTATCTCAACAATAAATAGGCTTCGAGCCTCTTTGTAACACAGTTCAGGCGCTGGTAGCCGACACATCTCTTCTCACAGATAAGCGTTTCCAGTACCCTAGCTCATCTATTTACATTATGTCTGTAATAGGCCTGCGAGCCTCAATGTAACACAGTTCAGGGGGTTGGTAGCTGACACATCTCTTCTCAAGGATAAGTGCTACCAGTGCCCTATCTCGCTTGTTCTGATTATGTTTGTATTGTAACACAGTTCAGGGGCTGGTAGCCAACACATATCTTCTCAGAGATAAGCGTTGTGATTACCCTAGCTGTTCATTTCCATTATGTATCATTGTAACACAGTTCAGAGGCCTGTAGCCACCACATCTCTTCTCATAGATATGCCTACCAATGCCCTAGTTTTTCATTTCAGCCATTTTTTTTGTTAATAAAATGAATCATTATTTCCACTGCATCTCTGTATCTATGATTATATGTTTATTCTGTTGCATTCCTGCATAAAATCCGGATCAGTGGTATCAGAGTGGTTTGATCTTTCTATATTTTTCTTTTCATGTCCCCAACGCAGCCAAGGTATAAGGATTTCAACCTCGCAACCCCCATAACCCCCCATGGCGGAAGGAAAGAAATATGAGGGAGCAGGATATCCTATCAAAATCTTGCTCGAGGATGCCCTCGAGAAACATAGGAATGTGATGATGGATAATTTTGACCAGATCCTTCAATGGCTGCCCACCGATGGCACATCTACATCCATCACGTCCGCCAACAGGTCCGTAGTATCCTGGACAAATCCAATACCAAGTTCAGCAATATTTTCCCCCCAATGGAGGAACTTAACACAATGGAGACAATTGCTTCCTAAGGAGGGAGGAATGATCCAGGTGGATATCGGTGGCCTCCCACATATTTCATTTGGACCTGCAGCATCAATTCTTTCAATTTTTCAGCTTCAGCATAGCTTACTATTTTTAGTAGTTTTTCGGGTCCTGAAATCCCAAAGTCGTTTTGAGGCCCTAAACAATGTTTTTTGGAAAAAAGAGGAGCAGGATCGTGGACCATGTTGCTCACTCAAAAGTTGTAGTCCTTAGATATATCTTTCTAACAAGATATTGAGCGCGTCAAACGGAGATCGGATGCCAAAGTTACGTCCCCGGGAAGTTGAAACATCAACTTACCCAAACGGGGCCTGTAGTTTTGGCGTTTCATCTCCTAGGGTTATGTTTTTGGACGTTTCAGGTTTTACATTGTTTCTCAACAATAAATAGGCCTTCGAGCCTCAGTGTAACATAGTTTAGGGGTTGGTAGCTGACACATCTCTTCTCAGTGATAAGCGTCGCCAGTACCCTAGCTCATCTATTTCCATTATGTCTGTAATAGGCCTGCAACCCTCAATGAAACACAGTTCAGGGGGTTGGTAGCCGACACTTCTCTTCTCAGGGATAAGCACTACCAGTGCCCTAGCTTGTTTTTTCTAATCATGTTTGTATTGTAACACAGTTCAGGGGCTGGTAGCTGACTCGTCTCTTCTGAGAGATAAGCGTTGCTAGTACCCTAGTTGTTCATTTCCATTATGTCTCATTATAACATAGTTCAGAGGCCTATAGCTGCCACATCTCTTCTCACAGATACGCCTACCAGTGCCCTAGCTATTCATTTCAGTTATTTGTTTTATTAATAAAATGAAGCATTTTTTCCGCTGCATCTCTGTATCCATGGTTATATGTTTATTATGTTGCATTCATACATAATATCCGGATCAGTGGTATCAAAGCGGTATACTCTTTCTTTGTTTTTCTTTTCATGTCCCCAATGCAGCCAGGGTATAAGGAGTTCAATCTCGCAACCCCCACGACCCCCCATGGCGGAAGGAAAGAGAGACGAGGGAGAAGAAGATATTATCAAAATCTTGCTCCATGATGCCCTCGACAAACAAAGGAACGCGATGATGGATAAATTTGACCAGATCCTTCAATGGCTACCCACCAATGGCACATCTACATCCACCATGTCTACCAACAGGTTCGTGACATCCTAGACAAATCCAATACCAAGTTCAGCAATATTTTACCCCCAATGGGAACTTAACGCAATGGAGACCATTGCTTCCTAAGGAGGGAGGAATGATCCAAGTGGATATCAGTGGCCTCCCACCTATTCCATTTGGACCTGCAGCATCAATTCTTTTAATTTTTCAGCTTCAACACAGCTTACTATTTTTAGCAGGTTTTTGGGTCCTGCACACTCGGAGCCATTTTGGGGACTTAATGATCTGGGTGGATATCGGTGGCCACCCACCAAATCCATTTGAACCCTGACCATCAGTTCTTTCAGTTTGTAATTTTCAGCACAAATTACTATTTTTAGTAGTTTTTCGAGTCCTGAACTTCCGAAGCCGTTTTGGGGCCCTAAACAATGTTTTTGGAAAAATTGGGAGAAACATGGGTTGTAGACCAATTTTTCTCACTCAAGAGTTATAGTACTTAGATATATCTTTCTAACGAGCTATTGAGCGCATCAAACGGAGATCAGATGCCAAAGTTACGTCCTTGCGAAGTTGAAACACCAACTTACCCAAACGGGGCCCACAGTTTTGGCGCTTCATCTCCTAGGGTTAGGTTTTTGGACGTTTCAGGTTTTACATTGTCTCTAAACAATAGATAGGCCTTCAATCCTCATTATAACACCGTTCAGGGGCTGGTAGCAGACACATCTCTTCTCAGAGATAAGCGTTTCCAGTACCATAGCTCATTTATTTCCATTATGTCTGTAATAGGCCTGCGAACCTCAATGTAACATAGTTCAAAGGGTTGGTAGCTGACACATCTCTTCTAAGGGATAAGTGCTACCAGTGCCCTAGCTCGCTTGTTCTGATCATTTCTATATTGTAACATAGTTTAGGGGTTGGTATCCGACACATCTCTTATCAGAGATAAGCGTTGCCAGTACCCTATCTGTTCATTTCCATTATGTCTCATTGTAACATAGTTCAGAGGCCTGTAGCCGCCACATCTCTTATCAGAGATACGCCTACTAGTGCCCTAGCTGTTCATTTCAGTCATTTGTTTTATTAATAAAATGAAGCATTATTTCTGTTGCATCTATGTATCTATGGTTATATGTTTATTCTATTGCGTTCCTGCATAAAATTTGGATCAAAAGGTTGCAGCACTAGCGCCTTTGGGATTTGTTAAGAGGAAAGAAATTGAGGTATGCTGCTAATGGACATGAGTTAAGGTATGATTCTAGAAATCTACATATTGATTGATATATGATTCTAGCAATCTATATAATGAATGATATATGCAGTAGTCTACTGTTGACATGAGATGTGTGATTCATGTTTATAACTACATTAAAGACTAATGAGTAATAAATGTTTTTTCAAAACAATTCTCATAACATTGGAATCCTGTTGAGGATGAAAGACAATAAAACCTTTGTTCTACTTATGAACAACCTGGGTACTCACTAGTGAAAGTGAGAAGACAATAAAACATTTGTTGTACTTATGAACAACCAGAGTACTCACTAGGGAAAGTGAGATTTGTTTATTAACCTTTGGTATATGACATATTACTCATACATTTGGTAAACATAACTAAAGTTACCATGCACTACTTGAAAAATATGAATGTGTATAGTGATGGTGTGTGAAACTAATGTATGAATGCAAAATATGAGAGAAAATTCCTTGTATAAGATGATAGAGTGTTTTAAAATTAAATTGAATGAAGCCTTTTAGATGTTAAAAATATTTAATGGGTCAAGTAGTGAGACTTGACTATAATGACTAGTTGATTGACTAGTTTTTGAATGAGTCGTCATGGATGCACTAAGATTATTAGTGGCATTGAATGACTAGTTTTTGAATGAGTCATGTCATGGATGCATTAAGAATTATTAATAGCATTGATTAGTTATTAATGAATAAGTAATGAAAGTTATACGCATGAATCGATTTTGACTAAAGCTATTTGAAAGTTGTGAACAAGTGATTATGGTAATTACTTCATGTGTTTGTTGGTAACATAACATTGTAGGAATTGGAAATGTTTGCACTCATACCCTAATAGTTATTGACACATACGCATTAATGAATATTTGTATATAATTGTATGCATGACAACATTGTATGCAGAAAATTAAAATAATTTCACAAGATAATACGTGCTTAAGAAATGCATATTTACGATTACCATTGTTGCTTATAGTAAGTATGGGTAGCTTAATTTCAATAGAAAACCTATGAAATTAAAATAGTGCCATGGAAAAATTGCAACAGTAAATGTTAAAATATCATGTTATGATGTGCCTGATTTTGTTATTTGGGAAATAATAATGTACAACACATGTATGTTAGTCATGTTTCCTGTTAATCTAGATATAATTAGACTCGTGTTAAGGAAAAGTATGATGTATTATGTACATAAATTTTCTTTTCGTATCATGTGTACATTGTCCATTATGTAATTTACTATGGGAAACAATGCTAAAAGAGAAATTTAACATGCCAAACAATTGACAACAATTGTGAAAGGCTAGAAGGCCTTAGGTTGACAGTGGTTGCTTCCCAGAGGGGTTGATAGTGATTACCTGCCCATATTTCCTCTCCCTAGAGATATATGATCTCAGTAGGGAAGAGAGTTGGCCAAGATGGTGAAGGGGAAAAACATGAGGCAACTATATTGATTTTAGAGCCTGTTGGAGGTGGCCCAAAATTTCTCATAGACGAGATGTTGTCAGAGGAATAAGCATGATGTTTCGAAGAGGAATCCATACTGGAATTGTGATGGTATTTGTTAAATGATTGTCTGGATGTGAAAATGACTCGATTTGGTTGCAGAAACCAACTCCCATGGGTTGGGAGGAGAATTTTTTCTACCATTGTGGTTCTCATAGAGAAACAAGTTATTATATTTTTATATGATTGTGTAAATATCTTATGTAGATATTAAGAGGAAAGGAGCTTAGCGCTCGGAAAATGAACAATGAATGTATAAGTTCATTTATTTTATTACTATTTTGTTTGAATGTCTTAGCAGAGGCTAGGCCAATGGTGCATTGATTGACCATCGGTATGATTAGAGAGCTAGGTTCTCTCTGAGTGCTTTTTGAATTACTTGTGCATGTCTTTAGTAGGAGCTAAGACAATGTGCAAGTGATGCATTAATTAGAAGGTCAATGCTCTCTTAGTACTTTTTGAAGTACTGTGTGGATGTCTTTAGCAGGAGCTGAGATAGTGTGCACAGTGCTCTCTGAGTACTTGTGGAAGTACTCTGATTAAAACATCTCTTGATATTGCATGAATGTTTGATAGTTGCAACTATTTCATTTGATTGAAACTATGTGACTAATGTGATTGAACTTCTTATTTATACATTACAGGCTCTTTCCATGGAGTGTTGATGGGTTGTTGAACCATTCTTAAGGAGCTTGTGTAAAAGTCATCATTAATTCTGATAGTAATTGGTAAGTAATGGTAAGTTGGTGTAGTAATTTTTCTATATTCTTTTGAATTTGAATAATGGATAAGTGGTTAAAAATGGAAATGGAATATATTTCTTGAGCTATACATGCTTATGACTATGGATAAAAAATTATTGTTTCAATTAATGCCTTTTACGGAAAAGAAAGTGTTTCATTGTGAAGGGGAATGACCCCCTTTGGGTTGTTTATATCATTACATCATCAGTATAAGATTAAGTTTTAGTGAGAGAAGCACACCAAGGATGGTGTTGTCTTAAGGGGGGTAGTATGTAAAATATAATAAAAACGACGAAGAATTAATAAATAAATATTAATTAAAATTTTATCAAGAATCAGTTGGAACTTTAAACAACTTCTTGATAAAAAAATTCTTGATATGAAAGGAAAATAATGATTGTTAATCAATGTGGCCCGATGTTAAAAAAAAATTGATAACCTTTGAACATTCCAGAACTGGTTCAGCTATGGAGTTTACATTTGGAAGGTTAAGCTACACCTGAGACAGTGAGGCTCCAGATCTACAGTTGAGAGGTTTAAGGTTTCAATTGACTATTTATATTTTCAATTGAGTATTCAGCTGGCCCTCTGCCCCATTTCGAATTTCTCAACCTACCTCATTTGGAATTTCTCAACTTGCGAGGGCAAGCTCTCTCTACTCCTTGGACTTATGTGTTTAGGTCTTTCGTCACCACCTGAAAAATAAACTCTTATTCTCGGGGAGTGATGATGATAGGATCAGATTGTTTTATTTTTTTTTAGGAAGGACTAGTGTGAATTATTGAAAACAACAAAGTTTCAGAGACTGCTTTCTTCCCCCATGGAGTCAATTGTGAAAAAGAGAAGTAATTCATGCTATGTATTTCAAAATATCTGGCATAATTAGTGCACTTGAAATATAATGAATATTTGGCATAGTTAGTATTCTCTTTTTCTTGATGAAATACTGGTGTGAACGATTAAAAATAGCGAAGTTTAGAGACTAGTTTTGTCCACCATGGAGTCAAGTGTGAAAAAGATACGTAATTCATGCTATGTATTTTTAAATATTTGGCATAATTAGTGTACTTGAAATATACTTAATATTTGGCATAGTTAGTGCACTTGAAATGTAAAATTCATAAAGTTATTTTTCTAAAAAGAATTAGTAGCTTAATTCATGAAAATATCTCATGAGTTTGAAAAAGAATCGTGAAGATATTTCATGAGTTTGAAAAGGAATTTAGTAGGTTAAATTCGTGAAGATATTTTATGAGTTTGAAGATAAGTTAATGAGTTAGTTTTTCATGCAAGAAAAGAATAACCATTTTTTTCTGAAAACTTCATGTTGATTCATTCTTCTTCAGAAGACGAAGTGCATTGAATTAAATGTAATTGTGTTAGGAAAAAAAAACACATGTTGCATGTACCAAGTGGGTACTTATTGCAATATAAAGAATATGTTGTGAATATGTATATATATATACAATAAACATGTTGTGAATGTGTATATATACATTAAAAATGTTGTGAATATGTATATATAGATTACCATGGTGTTTGCAAATATTAGTTATTTAATAAATCCATGGATAAAAGAACTATTCACTTATATTTCTTTAGAAGAAAAATTGTGTGATTATTTTTATGTTATCATGATTATGATGTTAATTTTCTTTTGGAATAAGATCATGTATATTCATGAAATATTTGTTTTAGATTTCATTGGAAAGAATATAATTTGTATGTGGGAAATGATAACATGCTTCATTATCCTACATTGGAAAAGATTCTTTGTCAAAGAAGATGAATTACATATACTAAAGTAATGTTTTGGTTTCCTTGAAATATATATACGGGTAAGGTTGGTATAGTATTTAGAGAATAAGACATATATTCTTATGCTTTATTCCATTTGTGTTATAGAAAAGAAACCATGTTTTTACATGCCTATTATGTTATATTTACTGTAAAAGGAAATATGTGTTTTGCATGTTCTCTTATGTTAAGCATTCCTTTGGGAAGTCTCTTTTGGAAGCTATATGCTCTGTTTTGTAAGCATTCCTTTGCGAAGACTCTTTTTGAGAGGAACATTTGTTATGCTAGCTTTCCTTCCATGCACCAAAAAGTAATAGCTTAAGGGTTAGTTATTTTGATTAAATTTATGTAAATCACATGCACGAATATCGTAACTGATGTATCAGTATCTTTTAAAGATAAGATTGAGAGATGTAGCTATTGTCTTGCAGGAATGTGTGCCTATGCGAGGAAAACATTAGTTAATCTGATGACTTATAACTAGCACATATGCAATATGTGTTGTTAAAGGGAGAATGTCAAGGTATTTTACTTTCATTTCATGAATATACATGAGAAGAGGAAGAAGCTTCTCTAGTATAGATTTATGAAATGGTTGATTAATAATTTATGAATCTTGACATCAATGTATGTTGAAGGTATCATTAATAGAGAATGATGGTGAAGATATTTTATGAGTTTGAAGATAAGTTAATGAGTTAGTTTTTCATGCAAGAAAAGAATAACCATTTTTTTCCGAAAACTTCATGTTGATTCATTCTTCTTCAGAAGACGAAGTGCATTGAATTAAATGTAATTGTGTTAGGAAAAAAAAACACATGTTCCATGTACCAAGTGGGTACTTGTTGCAATATAAAGAATATGTTGTGAATATGTATATATATACAATAAAAATGTTGTGAATGTGTATATATACATTAAAAATGTTGTGAATATGTATATATAGATTACCATGGTGTTTGTAAATATTAGTTATTTAATAAATCCATGGATAAAAGAACTATTCACTTATATTTCTTTAGAAGAAAAATTGTGTGATTATTTTTATGTTATCATGATTATGATGTTAATTTTCTTTTGGAATAAGATCATGTATATTCATGAAATATTTGTTTTTGATTTCATTGGAAAGAATATAATTTGTATGTGGGAAATGATAACATGCTTCATTATCCTACATTGGAAAAGATTTTATCAAAGAAGATGAATTACATATACTAAACTAATGTTTTGGTTTCCTTGAAATATATATATGGGTAAGGTTGGTATAATATTTAGAGAATAAGACATATATTCTTATGCTTTATTCCATTTGTGTTATAGAAAAGAAACCATGTTTTTTCATGCCTATTATGTTATATTTACTGGAAAAGGAAATATTTGTTTTCCATGTTCTATTATGTTAATCATTCCTTTGGGAAGTCTCTTTTGGAAGCTATGTGCTCTGTTTTGTAAGCATTCCTTTGTGAAGACTCTTTTTGAGAGGAACATTTGTTATGCTAGCTTTCCTTCCATGCACCAAAAAGTAATAGCTTAAGAGTTAGTTATTTTGATTAAATTTATGTAAATCACATGCACGAATATCGTAACTGATGTATCAGTATCTTTTAAAGATAAGATTGAGAGATGTAGCTATTGTCTTGCAGGAATGTGTGCCTATGCGAGGAAAACATTAGTTAATCTGATGACTTATAGCTAGCACATATGCAATATGTGTTGTTAAATGGAGAATGTCAAGGTATTTTACTTTCATTTCATGAATATACATGAGAAGAGGAATAAGCTTCTCTAGTATAGATTTATGAAATGGTTGATTAATAATTTATGAATCTTGACATCAATGTATGTTGAAGGTATCATTAATAGAGAATGATGGTGATATGTACAAAGGAAATATTATGCTTAACTTGGTGGAAGGTAAATGAATATGGTTCATGTAGATAAGTGCGATTTGCAGGATGATCCAATGTACGATGGTCCATTGTAGGGTATCCATGCCACCAAGATATGAAGATATGAATATTATTGGGTAAATGTTGTCATATTTATTGTAATGGATTTAAGCTATATATTTGTATATTTCCTTGTAATATTTCTAACGATGGTTAAGGGATGGTATCCCTTATAAGCCATTCAGTGAGGGCTGAACACCCTCACGAGAATTTAGTAATAAAATTAAACGTTGTTGTTTTTCACCCTATGGGGTTTCCAGGGTATATTAGTGTTCAATGATGTGATGGATTATTGTGTCAAATTGATAATGTTGATTTTGTTCTTGTTGTGATGTTCATTATGTCAAGTATGCGATGACTAAAAGAATGATGAAATGAATGAAAATTTACATCATACAGTTTTATGTTAATGTACCATAATGGAGGTTGTTAATGGTTAAGCAACTTACTATTATTATACTAAGGTTACACTATGAACTGGTGAAAAATCTATCTAATGATGAGTAAGGAATACTTAATAATGATTTCGATCGTTATCGTGGGTAACTTTATAAAAAAAATTAACTCCTTGCATTTTCATGTTAGGTTATTGGTGTATGTTACAAGTGGTATCAGAGCTAAAGGTTGCAGCACTAGTGCCTTTGCGATTTGTTAAGTGGAAAGAAATTGAGGTATGCTACTAATGGACATCAGTTAAGGTATGATTCTAGAAATCTACATATTGATTGATATAGGTAGTAGTCTACTTTTTACATGAGATGTGTGATTCATGTTTATAACTACATTAAAGAGTAATGGGTAATAAATGTTGTTGCAAAATAGTTTTCATAACATTGGAATCCTGTTGAGGATGAAAGACAATAAAACCTTTGTTGTAGTTATGAACAACCTGGGTACTCACTAATGAAAGTGAGAAGATAATAAAACCCTTGTTGTACTTATGAACAACATGAGTACTCACTAGGAAAAGTGAGATTCTTTTATTAACCTTTGGTATTTGACATATTACTCGTACATTTGGTGAACATAACTAAAGTTACCATGCACTACTTGAAAAATATGAATGTGTATAGTGATGGTGTTGAAACTAATGTATGAATGCAAAAGATGAGGAAAGTCCTTGTATAAGATGATAGAGTTTTTTAAAATTAAATTGAATGAAGCTTTTTAGATGTTAAAAATATTTAATGGGTCAAGTAGTGAGACTTGACTATAATGACTAGTTGATTGACTAGTTTTTGAATGAGTCGTCATGGATGCACTAATATTATTAGTGGCATTGAATGACTAGTTTTTGAATGAGTCGTGCATGGATGCATTAAGAATTATTAATAGCATTGATTATTTATTAATGACTAACTAATTAAAGTTATATGCATGAATCAATTTTTATTAAAGCTATTTGAAAGTTGTGAACAAGTGATTATGGTAATTACTTCACATGTCAGCCTGTTGGTAACATAACATTGTGGGAATTGGAAATGTTTTCATTCATAACCTAATAGTTATTGACACATACGCATTAATCAATATTTGTATATAATTTTATGCATGAAAACATTGTATGCAAAAAATTAAAACAATTGTGTAAGATAATACGTGCTTAAGAAATGCATATTTACGATTAACATTGTTGCTTATAGTAAGTATGGGTAGCTTAATGGAAATAGAAAACCTATGAAAGTAAAATAGTGCCATGGAAAAATTGAAACAGTAAATGTTAAAGTATCATGTGATAATGTGCATGATTATGTTATTTGGGAAATAATAATGTAAAACACATGTATGTTTGTCAGCTGTATGTTAGTCATGTTTCCTATTAATCTAGATATCATTGGACTCGTGTTAAGGGTAAGTATGATGTATGATGTACATAATTTTTCTTTTTGTATCACGTGTACATAGTTCATTATGTAATTTACTTTGGGAAACAATGCTAAAAGATAAATTTAACATGCCGACAATTGAAAACAATTTTTAAAGGCTAGAAGGCCTTGGGTTGACGGTGGTTGCCTGCCAGGTGGGGTTGATATCACTTACCTGCCCAAATTTCCTCTCCCTAGAGATATATGATCTCAGTAGGGAAGAGAGTTGGCCAAGATGGTGAAGGGGAAAAACCTGAGGTAACTCTATTGATTTTGGAGGCTGTTGGAGGTGGCCCAAAATTCCTCCTTGATGGGATGTTGTCAAAGGAATAGGCATGATGTTTCCAAGAGGAATCCATACCAGATCCGGGATGGTATTTTGTTAAATGACCATCTGGATATGAAAATGACTCGATTTGGTTGCAGAAACTAACTCCCGTGGGTTGGGAGGAGATTTTTTTTACCATTTTGGTTCCCATGGAGAAACAAATTATTATATTTTTATATGATTGTGTAAATATCTTATGTAGATATTTAGAGGAAAGGAGCTTAGCGCTCGGAAAATTAATAATGAATGTATAAGTTCATTTATTTTATTACTAATTTGTTTTAATGTCTTAGCAGAGGCTAGGCCAATGGTGCATTGATTCACCATTGGTACGATTAGAGAGCTAGGTGTTCTCTGAGTACTTTTTGAAGTACTTGTGCATGTATTTAGTAGGAGCTAAGACAATGTGCAAGTTATGCATTGATTAGAGGGTCGGTGCTCTTTGAGTACTTTTTGAAGTACTGTGTGGATGTCTTGAGCAGGAGCTAAGATAGTGTGCATGTGATGCATTGATTAGAGGGTTGGTTCTCTCTGAGTACTTGTGGAAGTAATCTGATCAAAACATCTCTTGATATGCATGAATGTTTGATAGTTGCAAGTATTTCATTTGATTGAAACTATGTGACTAATGTGATTCAATTTGTTATTTATACATTACAGGATCTTTCCATGGACTGTTGATAGGTTGTTCAACCATTCTCAAGGAGCTTGTGTAAAATCCATCATTATTTCCAATGTTAATTGGTAAGTAATGGTAAGTTGGTATAGTAATTTTTCTATATTCTTTTGAATTTGAATATTGGATAAGTTGTTAAAAATGGAAATGCAATATTTCTTGAGCTATACATGCTTATGACTATGGATAAAAAAATATTGTTTCAATTAATGGCATTTAAGGAAAATAAAGTGTTTCATTGCGAAGGGGAAGGACCCCTTTGGGTTTTTTATATCATTATATCATGAGTATAAGTTTAAGTTTCAATGAGAGAAGCACACTTAGGACGATTTTCTCTTAAGGGGGAGAGTATGTAACATTCCTAAAAACCACGTGGAATTAACAAATAAATATTAATTAAAATTTTATCCAGAATTGGTTGCAATTTTAAACAACTTCTTGATAATGAATTCTTTATCTGAAAGTAAAATAATGGTTCTTAATCAGTGTGGTCCAACATTTAAAAAAATTCGATAACCTCTGAACATTTGAGAACTGGTTTAGCTATGGAGTTTACATTTGGAAGGTTAAGCTACACCTTGGACATAGTACGGCTTCGGATCTACAGTTGAGAGGTTTAAGGTTTCAATTGACTATTATGTTGGCCCTCCGCCTTCTTTGGAATTTATCAACCTATGAGGGCAAGCTCTCTCCACTGGTTGGACTTATGTCTTCAGGTCTTTCATCACCACCTGGAAAATAAACTATTATTCTCGGGGAGTGATGCTGACAGGATCAGATTGTTTTTTTTTCTTGAGAAAATATTTGTGTGAACGATTGAAAACAATGAAGTTTCAGAGACTGCTTTTGTCTACCGTAGAGTGAACTGTGAAAAAGATAAGTAATTCATGCTATGCATTTTTAAATATTTGGCATAATTAGTGCACTTGAAATATACTGAATATTTTGGAATAATTAGTGTTTTCTTTTTCTTAAGGAAAGACTGGTGTGAACGATTGAAAACAATGAAGTTTAGAGACTTCTTTTGTCCACTGTGGAGTCAAGTGTGAAAAATATAAGTAATTCATGCTATGTATTTTTAAATATTTGGAATAATTAGTACACTTGAAATATATTGAATATTTGGTATAGTTAGTGCACTTGAAATATAAAATTCATAAAGTTATTTTTCTAAAAATAATTAGTAGCTTAATTCATGAAAATATTTCATGAGTTTGAAAAGGAATCGTGAAGATATTTCATGAGTTAGAAAAGTAATTTAGTACATTAAATTCGTGAAGATATTTTATGAGTTTGAAGATAAGTTAATGACTTAGTTTTTCATGTAAGAAAAGAATAACCATTTTTTTCAGAAAACTTGATGTTGATTCCTTCCTGTTTAGAAGACTAAGTGCATTGAATTAAATGTAATTGTGTTAGAAAAAAATAAAACACATGGTGCATGTACCAAGTGGGTAGTTATTGCAATATAGAGAATATGTTGTGAATATGTATATATATACAATAAACATGTTGTGAATGTGTATATATACATTAACAATGTTGTGAATATGTATATATAGATTACCATGGTGTTTGTAAATATTAGTTATTTAATAAATCCATGCATAGATTACCATGGTGTTGGTAAAAATTAGTTATTTAATAAATCCATGGATAGTTTACCATGGTGTTGGTAAATATTTGTTATTTAATAAATCCACGGATAGTTTACCATGGTGTTGGTAAATATTAGTTATTTAATAAATCCATGGATAGATTACTATATTCTTGGTAAATATTAGTTATTTAATAAATTCATGGATAAAAGAACTATTCATTTATATTTCTTTACAAGGAAAAACTATGTGTTTATTTTTATGTTATCATGATTATGATGCTAGTTTTATTTTGCAATAAGATCATGTATATTCATTGCAATATTTGTATTAGATTTCATGCAATATTTTTTTATCCTACATTGGAAAAGATTCTTTGTCAAAGAAGATGAATTACATATACTAAAGTAATGTTTTGGTTTCCTTGAAATATATATATGGGTAAGGTTGGTATAATATTTGGATAATAAGACATATATTCTTATGCTTTATTCCATTAGTGTTATGGAAAATAAACGATGTCTTTACATGCCGATTATGTTATATTTCCTAGAAAAGGAAATATGTGTTTTGCATGTTCTCTTCTATTAAGCATTACTTTGGGAAGACTCTTTTGGAAGCTATGTGCTTTGTTGTGTAATGATTCCTTTAAGAAGGCTCTTTTTGGGAGGAAAATTTGTTATGTTAGTTTTTCTTTCATGCACCAAAAAGTAATAGCTTAAGGGTTAGTTATTTTGATTAAATTTATGTAAATCGCATGCACGAAAATCATAACTAATATATCAGTTAATTTTAAAGACAAGATTAGTTAATGTGATGACTTGTAACTAGCACATATGCAGTATGTGTTATTAAAGGGAGAATGTCAAGGTATTTTCATTTTATTTCATGAATATATATGAGTAGAGGAAGAAGCTTCTCTATTATATATTTATGAAATGGTTGATTAATAATTTATGAATCTTGACATCAATGTATGTTGAAGGTATCATTAGCAGGGAATGATGGTGACATGTACAAAGGAACTATTATTCTTAACTTGGTGGCAGGCAAATGAATATGGTTCATGCAGATAAGTGCGAGATGCAGGATGATCCAATGTACGATGGTCCATTGTAGGGTATCCATGCCACCAAGATATGAAGATATGAAGATTAGTGGGTAAATGTTTTCATATTTATTATAATAGCTTTAAGCTATATATTTGTATATTTCCTTGTAAGATTTATAACGATGGTTAAGAAATGGTATCCCTTATAAGCCATTGAGTGAGCGTTGAACACCCTCACGAGCGTTTAATAATAAAATTAAACGTTGCTAGTTTTCACCCTACAGGGTTTCCAAGGTATATTGGTGTTCAATGATGTAATGGATTATTGTGTCAAATTGATGATGTTGATTATGTTCTTGTTGTGATGTTCATTAATGTCAAGTATGTGATGACTACAAGAATGATGAAATGAATGTAAGGGTACATCATATAGCTTTATATTAATGTACCATAATGGAGGTTATTAATGGTTAAACAACTTACTATTATTATACTAAGATTACACTATGAACTGGTAAACAATCTATCTAATGATGAGAAAGGAATACTTAATAATGATTTGGATCATTATCATGAGTAACTTGTATAAAAAAGAAATCTAACTCCTTGCATTTTCATATGAAGTTATCTATGTATGTTATAGTTCCCTGGACTTGAGTTCGATCAAAGTGCAATATGAATGAAGTTTGAAAAGAACACGCCAAATTTTTTTTTTAAATTTATTTATATACATCATTTTTTATTTATAATTTTATAACATTATAAAAATGATAATGGCACTAAAAGGCTCTCTAGTTTAGTTTACTATCCACTTACAACGCGTGTAAACTCATTTTTTACTGTTTTCGGTGAAAGTCAGAATTCTATGGCGAGAAGTTACATGTATTGAGTATCAACTCAGAATAGGTTTCATAATATTTTGGTACAGGGGTTTAATAATTTTAATTGAATTGTGAATAAATATTAAATGGTAGATTTTTATAGTAGAGATTTAATGTTTATAAATTTTTGGAGAATATTTTTAGTAATATTATTTGTTTTTAAAATAATTATTTTTTTGTTTTTAATTAAATTTATTAATTTAAAAAGATAATATAAACCAATGCAATCTAAAATGATTTAGGATTTTTAATGTCTTCTTGATAACCATAAGTCTTTAGTCAAATTCATTTATAAATTAAAAATTTCATAACAAAATATATTCCTTCTAAATATATATAAATTTCACTTATCTACTAATTATTTTTAAAATTAACAATAATAATAATTTAAAATAAAACTTTACTTTAACTAATACTTCTAATTTTTTAATATTAACACTAAAAATAACAGAAAAAAAATAATTTATTTATTATGAATGGACGTATCAATAACAACTGGCCACACTAATTTTACCTTATGTGCAAAGATTTCAGACCTGACCATCTATCTCCAAGGACGTCCGTTCACTAAACTTCCCTTAACGAAACTTACAAACGAAGCAATTGATGTTCATTTAACAAGCTCACGTGGTAGCTTTATACTACTTATTTACCTTTTTCCGACATTCTCTAGGCTCTTAGCTTTATACTAGCCTCGGCGTTTTTCCGACTTTTTCTGTGCTCTTACTTTTCCTTGGGCATTTGCGAGGCAGTTTGAATGGTTCCATATTTTGTTTTTTTCTAATAATTCGCTGCTTTGATCCTTCCTTATTTAGTATCATATGGCAATTTCCAACATCTTGTGACCACATATTCACAGATTCAGATACCCGTCCCACTTCGTCTCACATAGCGGTAAGTTCTCTACAGTTCAGTTTGATCAAACTGCAATATGGGGAAGTTTGACAAGAGGGGCTGTTTTCTACACTTAGTTTATCAAAGTGTACTATGTGGAAGTTTGACCAGAGTGGTTGTTTTCGGTTTTCATAGGAAAATGTTTATCTTTGTTTTTATTTTGATTTTAAGATAATAGTTTATATATTAATATAGATTTATCTTATGTAAGGATTTAATATGAATTTAGAAGGATAAATTTAAGTACAAACTTAATTTAGAGAGAAAAAAATAATGTGTAAATTTTTATTGTTTAAATTATAATTTAGAATGCTATAGAGATTACATAACATATCTATTGAGTAATTTTATGCCCATTAAACTTATATTTTTGTTATTAATATATTTTTAAGTACATGTGAATATTAATTTATATTAAAATATTTTATTCATAATTTGACATTGAATATTTTATTCTATATACCATTAAAATTAAAGTTTCAGAATTTTATTCACATAATTTTTTTTTATTTCGAATTATTTTACATGAAAGTATATTGAGTCATATGGAAAATTAATTAAATATGCATAGCATAATTGTTTTTTTTTTTTTGTTATATCTATATCACTTTTCTATTTATATAATATTTTAAGAGGGATTGACATACTTACACATTGCCTTCACACTCACTAGAAGTTTTTTTTGAAAGAATATTATAAAACTTATATTTGTCCCCATAAGTTTTCAATTTAATATAGTAAAAATTTTGTAATGTAAGTGAACATTTAACTTATTTAAAATAAGATAAAAATAACACTTTGTTAAAATAAAATTTGTACATTATTGTTTTTATTAGGTAGTTTTGGAGTTACAAGTTTATGAGAATTCATGGTATCGACCTATAGTATTTATGTGGAATGTATTTCATTGGATGAGAGAAATTAAACCAGACTAGATCTATCTTAACTTTAAATTTACTAAACAGTGAAAGAAATAAAAAATATTTTACTCCAAATGTAAAGAAATTTGATTAGCTAAATACTTTGTAGATATAAAATCAAAAAAATATAAACAAATTTACATTCATTTTTCCATTATAAAAAATAATATTACTTTTATTTTAATTATTTTAAATTTCAAATAAGTATAAAATATTTTTTTAATAATAATATATTTTTTTAAAATATTATTTTATAAACTTTAACTCTTAAATTGTAATATTTAATATCATTTTAATTTTAAATAATTTAGAATCTTAAATTTATACAATTTAATATCATTTTAAATTTAAATGATTTACAGTGTTCAATTTCATTCTGTTTATAATTTTAATATAATTAATAATATATTTTACATTTATTTTATAATATTTATTAATTGGTAGTTTAATTATATTAAAAGAATAATAATTTACATGAATTTAACCATTATTAAATTGATTATTATCTTAACTTTAAATTATTTATAATTAAAATATTCTTTATAACCACAATAATTATACTATAAAATTAAGGTTTACATTAATCGATATCTTTACACAATTAGTTATAAATAAATTTCAAAATTTAGCACGTTTAAGTGTTTAACACATTAATGGATCAATAAATCTAATTTCTAAGAAATGTTTGCTTTAAGTAAATTTTTGTACGTTGCAAATACTCTACTATATTTATTAAATACTCTACTATATTTATTATATATGGATTATATTTTGATTATATTAGGTGTTGTAAATATTTTACTTTATTAATTAATTATACTAGGTATTGTAAGTGAGATTTTTTGAAAAGTTTTTTATTTATTTTCTAATTTAATTTTAGATTTTATTTAAAATTTGATATTCATGAAAATTACAAATTTTACAATTAAATTTTTTATCCACCACACAATTTTTTTTTGACTAAATTTCATCTACAAATCCAGCTAAAATTCCAAAAAATCTCACCTATAACCTATCTTCGTTTTGTAAACGAGAGTAATTTGCATTTTTAATGAATTTGTCGTGTCTTCAAAGAAGTGAGGAAAGGATGATGTGCAAAGAAGCGATGATGAGGAAGATGAAGTGAAGCTTTTCAAGACGAGTGCGCATCACTGTGACTAGCTCCAAACAACGATTATAAAAATATCTCCCTTTTGTAAACTATCTGCCTTTCTTCGTTTTGTAAATGAGAGTAATGTACATTTTTAAAGCCTGTGTCGTGTCTTCAAAGAAATTAAAGGATCATGTGCAAAGAAGCGATGATGAGGGGAAGATTTTCAAGACGAGTGGGCATCACTGTTACTAGCTCCAAACAATAATTATAAAAAACTGAAGGTTAAATTCTAAGCAAATTAGAACCTCTATTTTATCAATCGTTTTTAAATATAGCCTTATTCTTTCTCGGGTTTCATAGTACGGGGTGAAGTGTTGCATTTTTCCTTGGTTTCTGCGTAACTTTTATGCATGTTTAGTTTAGATGCATCGAGTATCTAGACACTCATGTCTTGGTGCTTCATTGAATGGTCGAATGCACCATCCCTTTCCAACTGCAGCGGGCTCTTTCAGCTATGCAATTTCTATTTTAATATTTCTATGGGAATTATAATACAAGTATGTGTTCCTTTTCTCTTCTATTAATTTGTTCTAAGATTGCAGATGTAAGAACTATCGAAGATAAGTGAGCGATGAAGGAAACAATGAGGTCATGCTGTGCAGGTTAAGATTTAGATAGAAATGACTTTCTGTTCCAATTAATGGCAAAATTAGATAGAAATGACTTTCTGTTCCAATTAATGGCAAAATCTAGTTTCAGTTGTTTGTTGTTATAAGGATAGGATTGAGACTCTAAGATTAGGTCTAAGATCCTACTATCTAGGAAGCAGTTCAAACCACCCTATTAGTGTGAGACTATATGTACGAGGTTTTTTGGAATGAATAATGCACAGTGTGTAGAGTGCTTTGGCACTCTCCAGATAACAAATGGAAAGCCACTTAATGGATTGAGTATCAAATTTTATAATGATATTAAAGTTTCATGAAGTTATTGGGAGGAGTTGTGTATAATTTTTTCCTATCCGTGTCTGATAGAGTATGTGGCTATAATTCCTGCGTAAGGAGGCCGAGAGGTAGAATTTGAATTTATGTAAGAACGCCGAGAGGCAGAATTCAGATCGTGGGTGATCGAGCCTCCGGTGATTTGTTTGTTGACTTTGTAAACATGATTTGTTTGCTGACAGTGGAGTTGTCCTGCGTTTCTCATTTGTGCTGTGATATTGTTTGCTCGAAGAAGTTTCCTCCGTGATGTGAAGCTGAATGAGTTCGAGTTTTTTTCACAACGTTGTTGTGAAGGGTGCTACATGGGTGAAGTTGATCTGTCTCAAAGGAGCTTTGCAGATCTAAATTAGATCGAACTCTTGATTGCGTGCAAGGGTCGATAGTTTACAACCTATTTTTTTTATTCTGTTGGAAAAGACCATGTCACATCCTTCATGTGTGTTGGTGCAATGTTTGAAATCTGAGATCATAGAGTTGTTTGTGGATCTTCCTACACCAATAGGATCTACGAGAGCTCATTGACCAAGTACGTTAGGCATTGAGCCTCAGGCTGAGATTGGCAGCCGAATTGTTGGATCATAATCGCTGGTGGATCTGAGAACTTATCAACGAACGTAAGTAGATCCATTGTATGACCGCAACAACATACATAAGGAGGAGTTGTTGCATCTTGCTGATGAGAATATTGTTGGAATTTTACTCCCAACCACTGCCATGAATAATCAGTGGCGCATGCCAGAAACTTCATCAATTTTTTAGCAAGGAAGGACAACAGCAGATCCAACAGCCGGATGTGTTTTCACGCAACTACAACAAACAGAGTACAAAGCCATACTCTGCATTTATTTCTTCAACCACCACATTGACTTACTTTTTTTCCCACACAATGCATTTCGCAACTTTTATGTTTCACCTGTAAGCTTTTCCATTGTTAAGTTCAATCCCCGCTGATGCGATATCGGCAGGTGCCACCTAAACCTTTACTGCATGAACCAAACCTTTGTTATTCTCCATTTCCATTGTTTTTCATTCACCGCACCTACCAAACTTTACCACCCACATACTGCACATTGCAACTTTTATCATTTAACTCTTAAGCCTGCATGTTATGTTATTTCTTTGTTGATGCAATATTGGCAGCACCCACAACCTCATCTTACTTCGCAAGATTTACCACTTACCTTTATATTTCCCGCAATTTATATTATTTTGTTTTCAATGTGATCGCAAGAGGGGGCACGTGTCAAGCTCAGGAGGGCAACGCATTTCGCACAATGCAAGTTTTTGTGTTTACCTGAAAAGTTTCACAAGTTATGTTATTTTTTTTGTGATGGGATATCGCTATCGCATATCACAATCATAATAATTTACGTTTACCGCCGAACCTGTTAGAAAAATATATATTACAGAGCAATGCAACAAATAAAATATATGCGGAAAACACAAGCACACAAAACACATAAAACCAGAGAGACACATATATACGTGGTTCACCTAGTTTGGGCTACGTCCACCCCAAACAGTCAGTCCTTCATTTCTATTATCCATCAAAATGAAAAGACAAAACCTACTGCAGATCCACTATAATATGTTCTTTTCTCTCTCTCAGTTTTCCTATTTGTTTCTCGCTCTAAGAATACACATACAATACACAACTGCAATACAATACCCTCTTACAAGCGAGGGGTTAACTTCTAGGGAAAAAAACCCTAAACTCAACATAATTTATACTGTCATATCATTTTCCTAATGAACACCCCAGATTGACTAGAAATTACTATACTTTTACAAGGCAATTTTACATTTGTTTTTAGCTTCGGGGGTGTTGCCCTCGAAACCCCCGCCCCCCCTGGACCCTCCAGGGAGCGTACAATTAAGGGCGCCATTTCTGCCCCATTAAGGTACAGAGGTCCAACACTGTGATACAAAATAAACAAGATAATCAAGCTCCACACCCAACAGAACCGTCTGCAGGCTCTGTTATTTTCGGTGTGATGCGATAAGTGCCACCTCACTATCACACATCGCAACCCACAAAGTTTAAAGGATAGCGTTGAGAGTTAAAGGTTTAATTCACCGATCTGAGAGCATACGATGTGGACCAGAACTGCTTTGCATAAAATTTCAAATCCACTAGTTTGTGTTTTTGAACATGTTTTCATATGTTTTGGTGTATAAGGAGGAATACAACCTACGTGCAGATTAAATGTAGAAATGGGTATTTTGATGGCCCAAGGAAAAATTATTGTTGAACGTTTGTTCAACATTGAAGCAAAATTGATTAGAATTAAGTTTTTACAGGCTTTGGCCATTTTCATATAAGTTATGTAATTTCCATATGTTTTGAGAGAGAGGGAGAGAGAGAGAAAGAGTTGAATAGAAAAAAAAAGAAGTTTGTTCATCTCCTGTGTTTTTACGCTACCTGTGTGTATTTACTATTAATTTTTCACATTATTATTTGAAGTAAAACAAGAATTTTGTTCCTCTCCTATGCTTTTACGTTGCCTGTGTGTATTGAGTGTTAATTTTCCACATTATTATTTGAAGTCTCTTTGTTGTGGGAAAACGCATTTCCTTTGTCTGATTGCATTCAAAATTTCTAACATGGTATCAGAGCATGCCTAGGCTCTCAGTGAAAGAAGCACGAGTTTGCTCTTTATTTAAGAAGTTGTAATATTGATTTGAGAAGCAAATTTCTGCAGCAGTGAAAGCTTCTCTTTTACATAGTCAAATTGATTGTTTGTTTAACACAGTCAGAATGAAAACAATAGGAACAAGCCTGACAAATACCAAACTACCACAGTTTAATGGGAAAAATTATTATTATTGGGCCATTACAATGAGACCCTTGCTTGCTTCACAAGATATATGGGAGCTGGTGGAACAAGGTTTCGAAGAACCAGCAGATGCAACAGCATTGGATGCTTTGACAACAGCAGAAAGAGACTTGTTGAGATATAATAAGAAGAAGGACTCAAAATCCCTATTATATCTCTTTCAAGCAGTGCACGAGAGTATTTTCTCAAATATTGCAGCAACAACAAAGTCCAATGAAGCATGGGATATTCTCAAAATAGCCTATTAAGGCATGGAGAAGGTGAAGACAACAAATCTACAAATGCTGAGGAGAGATTTTGAAACTCTCTGTATGAAAGAGTCTGATAACATAGACTCATTCTTCACACATGTGATTGGGTTGGTTACCCAGATAAGGTCTCATGGAGAGACACTTGAGGAAAGAAAAATAGTGGAGAAAATTTTGAGAAGTCTACCCTCAAGATTTAATGCCATATTAGTGGATGAGCTTCATGCATCCTTGATGTCTCATGAACATAGACTGAATAGAACAATGAAATCCTCATTGGAACATGCTTTCAATACAAAAATGTATTTTGGTCAAGGTATAGGTCGAGGAAGATCAAACTACTGAGGAAGAGGAAGAATACCAGAGCGAGGTGGAATAAACAACCATGCATGAAAAAGTGGAAGGAGAAATAACCAGAATCAAAGTCAAGGCTCAAGCCAGAGTCAAGTTGAAAGAAAAAAGTATGAAAAATTTGAAGTCCGATGTCATTATTGTAAAAAGTATGGACATTATGCCAATGAAGGTAGAAAGAAACAAAATGACATGAATAATAGGCAAAATGAAAATTTTGCAAAAGAAGATAAAAACCAGAGTAATGTGCTTCTAACATGTAATGTAGCACAAGAAAAACAAGAAGATGTATGGTTTTTAGACTGAGGTTTTAGTAACCACATGACAGAAAACATAGCAATGCTTGCCAATCTGGATGAGAATGTGAAATCTAAAGTGATAACAGGGACTGATAGTAGAGTTTATGTCAAGGGAAAAGGAAGAGTATCAATACTCACAAGGAAGGGAGAAAATAAGTTTGTGCCAAATGTATATTATATACCTGGCCTAAAACGTAACCTTCTAAGCATTAGATAACTCGCGAATAAGGGCTACAATGTGTTTTTTAAGAATGATGTGTGCAGAATCATGGACATACCTCCAAGTAAAAGGGTCATTGCAGAAGTGCCTATTACAAAGAATATGATGTTTCCTCTCAAGCTCAGAATAGACTTGAAGGAGGGAGGTTTGGTAGCAGCAGTCACACAAGAGGTCTTTCAAGAAGAAGTGAAAGACGAAAACTGGTTATGGAATTTGAGATTTGGACATCTCAATTTTGGAGGTTTGAACCTCTTGCATAAAAAATGGATGATAAAAGGATTACCACTCATAGGGAAACCAGAAAACCTATTCGAAGGCTGCATCTTGGGCAAACAACACAGAGAATCATTTCCAGCAGGAAAGAATATAAGGGCAAAGACACCCTTAGAGATTTTCCACTCATATTTGTGTGGAGCAATGCAAACACCATCTTTACCTGGAAGTCAATATGTCTTGACATTTGTAGATGACTATACAAGAAAGACATGGGTTTATTTCTTGAAATAGAAGAGTGAAGTTTTTGAACACTTCTACCACTTCAAAGCTGTTGTTGAGAATGAAAGTGGGCACTATATAAAAGTGCTAAGAATTTAAAGAGGAGGAGAATATATCTCCAAATATTTCCTACATTTCGGTAGGGAAAATGGCATACACAAGTTGTTTACCACAAGGTACAAACCACAACAAAACAGTGTTACAGAAAGCAAGAATAGGACCATCATGGACATGGTAAGAAGTATGTTGAGGGCTAAACATTTGCCAAATGATTATTGGGCTGAAGCTGTCAATTGTGTAGCATATATTTTGTATAGATTCCCAATCAAAGCTGTTATGAATAGAGTCCCAGAAGAAGCATGGAGTGGAACAAAGTAGTTTTTCAATCACATAAAAGTATTTGGATGTGTGGCATATGCACATGTCCCGGATCAATTAAGGAAGAAGTTGGATAGCAAGGGGGGGGGGAGTGTATCTTTTATGGATATAGTGATGAGTCCAAGGCCTAGAAAATCTATAACCCATCAACCAAGAAAGTTATAATTAGCAGCGATGTGCAGTTTATTGAAGAATAAAATTAGGACAAAAGCTTAGAGAAAACAGTGAACATGAAGACATGTGTGTCTCACAAAGAGCAACAGGAAAATATTGCTCAAAATAATACATCCACGGTGGTTCGTCTTCCACCTACACAAGCACAGCAGAGCACGCCACAAGCAAGAAATAGAACAGCATTGAGAAATCCAGGAAGTGCTTCTCCAAGAACACCACAGGGACCAGACACTCCCTCGAGTTCAAGTGGAACTCCAAGCACACCAAAAAGACCAAGATTCAGAAATTTGAGTGAAATTTATGAGCAAGAAGATGATAATAATAGTGACCTAAATTCTTTATTTTCTTTGTTTTGTCATGTTGATGACACAATTCATTTTGAAGATACAGTAAAAGAAGAGAAATGGATTGAAGCAATGAATGAAGAGATTGGTACAATAGAAAAGAATGACTCAGGGGAGTTACTGGAACTCCCACAAGGTAAATAAGTTATTGGAGTAAAATGGGTCTATAAGACCAAGAGAAATGCTGAAGGAAAAATAGAAAGCTATAAAACAAGACATATTGTCAAAGGCTACGTGCAGCAACAAGGAAGAGATTAGGAAGAAATGTTTGCACCAGTTGCAAGGATGGAGACAATGCAAACAATATTGTCCATTGCAGCACAACAAAAGTGGAAAGTCTATCAAATGGATGTGAAATCAACATTTGTTGAATATTGGAACTTCCTAATGTTGAGGAAAGATTCCTCTATTACGCATGAATATAGAAAAACATTTTAAGACTCCATGCACCTATATGCAACAAATAGTTCAGTTGCCTTGCATAAGAAAACAATGCTAAAAAAATTAAACATGCCAGTAGCTATCTACTCTGTGGAGAAACAACAACAACAAAATTTTACTACATCTGAAGAACAACAACTAGACACAAAGGTTCTCTTATGAAATGAACAAAAAATTATGCTCACCAACAATTTTTGGGTACATGCAGGGCTTGTAAATGGCGCACTTGGCACAATCATTTCAATATTTTATGCACCTGATTCAAAGCCCCCAGAATTTTCGTCCTTCGTGGTAGTTTATTTCAAACAATACAAAGTAACACCATGGGACATTTCACACCCAACATATGTATCCATTTCCCCTATCACAAGAGGTGCACGTCGACAAATGCCACTTTGAATGGCATGGGCTTTAATAATACACAAGTCACAAGGAATGACATTAGACAAAGCAACAATTTACATCGACCCCAAAGAACGCCAAGGTTTAACATTCACTACCATTTCAAGAGTAAGATTTTTGTCATACCTTTGAATCCATCCAAAATTTCCATTCTCACACATATCACGAATGGAAGAAAATCCATATCTACAATGAAAAAAGAAAGAAGAATCATTGCTTGCATCGAAATCTATGTAGAAGAATACACTCTATCCAACAATAAACTCTTCCTTTCATCTTCACAACAGTAAAAAAAACTTAAGGCTTTTCCAAATTCCAGACACAATTACTTGCTTTTATATTTGTTGTAATATTGGTTTTTCTCCTAATGCTCAAAAAAAAATTATGCTTTCTTTAAGTATTTTTTAACTCTAAAATTATTACAATTTCATCAACCATTTCCATGAACAATTACTATTTGTCTTTCTTCATGGCCAACAGATATGGATTCACACTATTTAAACATGCTCTATGAATGCTACCAGGAAATTAAACAACATGAAATTACTTTACAGTATATACAACTGAGGTTCTTACCGCCACAGATATTGCCTCTGTACCGTTTGTGTACAACTATTGCCTTGTTAAAAAAGATCCAGAAAATCGTAAGAAAAACAATGCACATACATGAAAGATACACACATTGAAAAATGTGTGTTGAATGGAAAGAACGACTTTCTCAACGCGGGGTCACAATAGACATTAATTGGTGTTGCTGACGTTTTTCCTCGTCATGTATATATGATTAGATATTTACTATCATTTACATTTACATGACATCGCAAAATTTTATTAGACACATATATATTTATTCACCTTCAAATGCATTTATGTTCTGTTCAACTACTATACCATTCAAATTAATTTCAAATGTTTCTCTAACATTGTTTCTCTTCATTGTTGTGCTTCAAACCCATCTCCAAATACTCTTTCTCAAGAGGAGCATTATATGATACTATAGCTTTCTTGAGTTTCTTATTCTGTCTTAAGTGATGATTTGGTGTACAAGTCCTTGGATCTGAAAAATTCATTTATTGCTTCAATCTTGTTTTCTATTTTTTCTCATTCCATTACTTTTAACTAGCTTCAAGGTGTTCAAATTTTCAATATTTTATCCAGTAGGAATCAATTTTATGTATAAATAATCACATGATATTCTTAGTTATGCTATTATGTTTTGTTCTGTCTTAATACCTCTATATTTGTCAACATCTTTAAGTACTAATTTTTTTGAAATGGTTATTTTCCTCTCTAGTTTATTGCCTTAATCACATCTTCATATATCAGTTCTCTCCATCTGGTAAGTTTGTCCTCGCTGAAAAAATTATTACATAAAGCTTCATAATGTCATTTGTTTTTCAACTATTAATAAACATTTTTTTTTCTCAGCTCAGTTTTTCTTATTTTGTTCTGTAGTGAGGTTGGTACAACACATTCAAAAATAGCACTAATATAAAATTTTCAAGGCATACATGAGTTTCAAGCTGCTACTCATTTTTTGTCTATAAATATCTTGTATCTTGATACTTGAGTTCGGGAGCAGAGTTTCCTCTCTATAGAGGATGATTTTCCAAATTCCATCAAGGATTTTTTGTTATATGTAGCAGGATGTTTCAAGATGGCAACAATTAATAACATTCATCCCTATTGTTCACCTTTGAATTAAGATATGTTACCGATAATGTGAGTTAATAGAAAATTTATCCAAGATAGTTGTTTATATGTCATAACAAATTGTTAAATTTTGAGATATATTTTGGCATCATTTTAAACTTTAATTTGTAACCATGATCATGGCTCAACACATGAAGTTACAAATTTTATTTATCTCAAGAATTTTATTTATATATTAATGAAAATGTAAAAAAATTGTTGGTTCTTCCAAAAGAAGTTGTTGTAATTTATCTAATTTTGCCTTCAATCAGGGAAATATTAAGCTCTTTTTTGTGTTGTTTGTTTTATTTTTTACAATGGAATACCTTTTATGTTAAGAACATGCTTAGTGTTGAGACTAGTGTTGTTGGGGAAATTATTGGTAGTACATTATCTATGGCAGTGGTGGACAGGCTTATAGAATTTGACGTGATCATCATTTTTAACAGAAAAGAAATATGCATTGTTGATATTTCTTAAATTTTTTAAAATTTGTGTCTTTTAGTAATTAAATTCTTGATTTTTGGATCATTGTTGTTAGGTTTTTTGTCAAAATGCTGTAATCCAGGTTGAAATAACTTGGAAACACATTTTACATGAAGAATCAAGAAAGGTGTACATATTTGACATGCAAATGGAAGATGATGAAGAAAATGTAGAGCTTGGGAAGCCTAGTAGTGAGGTATAAATTAACACTAATTGGCTTGCATGTTCCACTGCAGATTGTTTTCTTATGATTTTTCATAAAAATTTCTCTAATCGCATTTGGTTGTTTTGGGTTTTACGCAAATGTTGAATTGCCAAAACCTTTTTCTAACCAGAGTCTGGGGGGCGCTACAGATAAGATGGATGTATTAATGAAAATGACTTTAGAGCACGTGGAAATTTGTTCTCCTAAGGGTCGCCTGCCACAGGTAAAAATATTATTTATTTTTCTAGCTTAAACTATATTGTCTGTCAACTAATATTGGTTTTGTTTCAAAAACATGCATACTTAATATTTTTCTTCTTCTTGAAATTTAAATTATTCCATTTTTTTTGTGAATATGTCTATGATACACTCAAGTGAAAATATTTCCCATAGATTTCTTCAGATCTAGAATAGTATTGAATAATATGCACCACAAACTGTCTAAGCTTTCTACCTTTGTTCACAGTCTGCAAATCTCAAGATTCATTCAATGAATTCAAATGTACGACTTTTCCATCTGCTAATTTTTATCAGAATAACTTGTCACCTTTTATAACGGTGCCCAACTTTTTGTCCCCCATATATAGCTTCCAAAATTTCTTGTTCAGCTCTTCAATTGTCCCTCCCGTTGAATGTACTACTAGATTCATCATTCTTTCATGAAACTAATTTCATATTTTCTCCCAAGATCTGGACTCTTTTAGTTTCCAAGAGATAGATTGCGTTGTCTGCTGAGTAACTATTACACACTAAAGCTTGCTAGCAGAGGCATCTGGAGTATAAGCATGCAGTTTAGTGTTATGATTCATGAACCTATGGGGGTATATATGGGGTTGAATGTTGATGCAATTAGGGTTAAACGTAATAAGGTTTGACATAATGGGTACATGGAACTCAGGGCCTGCAATTGGCTGCCTTTAAGGGAGAGTAAGAAAAGTGTTTTGTGCTTTGAGACTGAATTTTCCAAATATATGTAAACATAGGTATTACCAAGTAATTTTTATATTTAAACATATGTGTTGTTTCATTCATTAAAAATTTCTAATGATTGTCTGTTTGAAGGAGTTCTCATTGTGTTTTCCTTATGATATCCACATGCTAGCACTAACATTGAATCAAGGGGTAGTGAGCCTATACAAGATGGTCCTTAAATGCCTATGTGTTACTTTGCAAGGCCAAAACATATACATGATGAGACTCCACACTTTAATAATTCTCTACCCTCTCTTTCACTATCAGTGGGTCTAAGTACGACATGAAAAGAAGATTTTGAGAAAGAGGGCAATTAAAATACTAAATTCAACTCACCCTCTTTCTTTCTTCATAAGTATGGGAGAAGACCATAGTCACTTTTGAAGCTTGATTCCTCTGATGGTCTTGGGCCCTTTCCTACTAGGGGTATGTCGAAGATTTCTTAGGATGTTGGGTATTTGGAATTGTTGTTGTATATCTCTAGACATATTTAATGATGTTTAAAATATATCTATACTCTATTTTCAGGTATTCCATAGTAATATAATCTGAAACTTGGATTTCCTTGTACAATTGTTGTCATAAGGCACCATTCTTAGCCATATGGTTAATGATGTAGGCTCTTTATCCTTCATATGGCGTAATTAAACCATTTAAAATCAAATCAACATCACAAATTTACAAAAAATTATGACATACATACGAGGACTATGTCCTACACCAATCTCTATATTTTTCTCTCATTTAATAAATAATATTTTAAATTATGAATTGTTCTAATAATATTTTTTTAATTTGATATGGGCATTTCTTTTCTCTCATTTAATAAATAAAAAATTACATTATTATTAACTTAGTTCATGATATTGCACATTATAAATAAAAAAATAAAACACAAATACAAGAAACAATATAGATTTAATATAATATCTACCTTGTGGGGCAATTGCTAGTTTAATTAGGCCACCCTCTTTTTTCAATCAGGCCACCTTACCTATTCGTCAACCATTTTGTTGTGTTGGTCACAGCGTTCCTTTCCTAATTGCGTGCTCATGACGTGTGTTCTTAATGCAATGAACGCTCTCACCAAATTGGAAAGCAAATTCGCCTGAGCATTCCTGAGGTTGGCGTTGGGAGAACGTAACAGGTGTGATATGCCAAAATTTCCGTTGATGACCTTCTTTTGCATATCTGGTGTAGATGCTTGAAGGTTTGCTGATTATTTGTTATTTATATAAATCGTTTTGCCTCTTGTGAGTCTCTGGTTTTTGAAACAGCCCAATGTTTTCTTCTGTCTTATTATTTTCATCAGAGACTATTCATTCACTTCTATTTTACCGTGATATAGGGATAACCCTCGTTTTCTTCTCAGGCCTGCTCTGTTAAAGATGAAAATCTTATTTCAGATTGTTATGACTGTTTATTGCCAATAAGTATTGGTATTACATATTGGAAACGTTCAGGTTCCCTTCTATGAAGTTGCTGTACCAAGTGGATGCAACTGATAATTTTTAATACTTTAATCGATTGTCATGTTGGTAGTTTTAATGTAATACTTTAATCAAATATTTTAAAGATTAGAAGATTAGACCTATTAAAAACACGAGCATGTTCCTAGTACTACTTGTATGGAAACGGTTACTGCACTATTTCTTGATGGTGATCCTATATCATAATTAATAATTTCGAAATAACAATAACAATGAGTAATAATATTTATTTTCAGTGAATAGAGTGATAGAGTGAAGAATTAAGTCTTGGTTTTTCCCCTTCATGGTTTATGTTATGGTTTGCAGAAATACTACTATAAATCGCGATAAGCATGTTCAAAGGCATATATTTGCCTTTGATTTATGGTCCAGGTTCAAATAGCTTTGGCGTTAAAGATGGCCAATTATGATTTGCTGAATATGTCGTAGTAAGGTTAAGGAATATTTTTTTTTTTAATAGGAAGATATTAATGCGTATTCTCTATAATAAATTTAGTCGCTCGCATGATATAAAAATAGAGAAAATTTTGAAAAGTGGATAAAATAGTTGTTATATATTCGCATTTTAAATTAATTTTTTAAGGATTATTATTTACCCATACTAATAGTCTTAATCATTTTTTTGAAAAACTATTTATTTGTTATTAGCCGTTTGTTAGTTATAAAACAATATATGTAAAATTATTATAATAAATACAAAATAAATTAATTATATAAATTTCCATCTGCCAAAACCACGGTTGAAAAAATTCGAACTTATTATAAACCCTTTCAACTATAATGTCCTTCACACTTGACATAAAGATCGAGTATCCAGGATTTACTGGAACTCATTTTCAAGGAAGAGTCGTTGTCACAGCGGTAGCCGGTAGCTGGACTCTGCATAGTAGAGAAGATGTAGTTGTCCTATGAAATGCTAGGGTTAATGTTGCTAGTCCCTTCGCAACTTGGATTTTGCGTAAATATTTATACTTTTGTAGATGGGTTTAATTATGAAAAAAAAATTATATTTTAAAATTATTATTTGTGTATTTTTAGTAAATTAAAAAAAATGATAGAAGTGATGTAACAAAGGGTTTATATTTAAATAATGTTGTTTGGGTTGAGGTATTGTTGGAGATTTATTTTTACCTTGAATAGTTTTGTCATGTAAAATTATTATATTTATTTGTGTGATTTGTTTCTTGCTCATTATGTATTTAATTAATTTTTGTGGGTTTTAAGTACCAACAAATAATAGGCTTTATTTAAGAATGAATTTGAACATGTTCATTGACAAGTGAAACATATACCTTCGCATATCTTCATTCTGAAGTGGGAAAAAAAAATTAAGTTCAATTTTTTGTGTTTGTTGTACTCATAAACACAGTGATTGCAATAACTTATCAAAAACCACATCCTTGGCTCTAATCATCAAAAACAATGGCGAAGGTTTTTTCTGGCATAGAACATGCCACATTTAAACAAGATGACTCCATACTCTTCACTAGTGAGGATACTACTGCTATTGCTCCAACCCCATTATTGCTATTGCACCAACCCCATATGTTAATTATATGTTCAAAGGTCCAAACATAATGAATGTGATGTAACATGTGATCTAACATGGATGTTCAGATCTAAGAAGGAAAAGTCTTCGAGGACGTATAGGAATTTTAGAAGATTCACTTTGGGTTTTGATCTAAATTGCAAATATCAGATCACATCTACGTCAAAGTTCGAGGGAATATCTCCTTCATGCCTGCGGGGGTTTTTGATAGCCTCTTAATCAATGGAGAACCTTTGATTTGAAAAAGAAAAAGAAGGTTGAATGGAAGTTAGATTTTTTGTTTCGAGTGATTCCAATCCAAGTACTTTATTACGTCAACGAATATGTTTTTTCCACTCACTTAATTTTAGGAAGGTATCTCTAGGACTTTGCACCACTAAATTAGGAAAGTAGCTCTAGGAATTTGAAAACGAGTTTCATGGTGCACGACCAACCTCTTGCTTATTCCATGATGCACAATCAACACATTTCCTACAGTGTCGGGTCAGAGTAAATTCAGAAGAAATTTTATCTATAGTGAAGCTATGTATTATCCCTCTTTGTATTTATTTTTTCTTAGTTCCCTACTAACTCAGTGAATTACTTATTAATATGAAAAATGTTAATAATGTCATCCAGTTTAATATGATATTAAGAATATCATATGTATCAAAATTTATTAACTAATTTTCATGTTTATACAAAACTTCATTTATTTTAGGTATTATGTGTATTGGTAATTATGTAATTTTCATATTATTTTATGCAAATGTTAACTCTGACATAAAATTTTGGGAAAAAAATTATTCTTTTTGTAAACATAACTCTTTTTCTAAGAAATTCTCTTACAATTTTCTTGTACCTGTGTATAGTACAGTGCGGATTGAGGTAACAATAACCTCCCAAATTTCTTGGTTTAATTTGAATTTGGAAGGTTTGGGTTTCTGGTTCTTTGGTGGGTATAGAAAGTGGGTGCATGCTCAAAGTCGCTCGTGGGATGAATGGAGCCACAATGCGTGGCTTTTGTGGTTTTCAGAACATCCCATGGGAACGAGAAGGGTGTTGGTGTGCTTTTGTTGGATTCGGATTCATGTGGAGCACTATGAGTCTAGAATTTGACCACATCTACACTCTACCTAGTCACTTATGTGGTGGAATTGATCATTGGAGTGGTGAAGCGTGGTGGGAACGAAGTTGTTGCTTCGGGAGAGGTATTCAAGGTTCAAAATCTTTCTCAGGTGACAGGAAGACTTAGATTTTAGACAAGTTACGGTGGTCATTTGGTGTTGAGCTCACCTGGTCTGTGGGTGGGCACTACGATTTTCCTATTTGCAGTGGTTTTTGTGGAAGTGCAAGCCTCTTTAGGATGAGGCCATCCCCGCAACATGGTTGGTCTTCGCTCCTTATGAATCATAGTCTGATGGGACAACAAGACTAGGAATTCGCCATCCCACAAATGAATTCAGGGCATGACGGTGTTGGGTTAAGTCGTGGAGGTAAGGTTGCGGGAAAATCCATGTGGTCGGCTTCGTGTGCAAGGGGGGATGCAGATGTAGTGCATAGGCAATGAGGAAAGGTGGGCGACTATTACAGGCTCATAGGTGAGGAGGAACGAAGCTTGGTCGGAAGATGACCCGCGGGTCTGGCAGATGCGTGGAAGCCAACAATCAAAAAATTCAACACTGTTTCCTGAAGAATTGACTAAAATTAAACTAACATTTACTAGATTGGATGGAAATAACTGAGAGAATCGGAAGGGAGGAACATGCAGAGCTAGTAGCCAACTTCGATAGAAATGCACTACTTCGAGCGCAAGTTTCGCGAGTGACTAGTGGTGATTTTGCGTCGCTAAAACCTACTCTCTGAAAAAGGTGGAAAGCTTAAGTCTTGGATGGCTCACTTCGAATCATGTGTCCAATGCATGTTCTGCTCACCGCATCCTCTAGGAACAACCTCGGACAACCCATCTTCAATTAATTCTGATGAATAGCATGATCGCAAGTGCCCTCTTGGTTTTTCTTGTTTTTTGGAGTCATTGGCCCTCTCAGCGTTGGAATGTATCTAACATCCTTTTTGTATTTTTATTATATTTTACACATGATTGTCAACAAGCTTGGTCAGGGTAAGACCACTCATTTTTTGAAACTTCGGATATATATATATATATATATATATATATATATATATATATATATATATATATATATATATATAGTTTAATAGAAGTTGATTTACAGAAATAAATAAACAAATAAATTATCTTATAGATTTTATATTTATAATTATAAATAAATTTTATATTCATAAAAATATATTTTATTATATATTAATTAATTTATTATTTATAATTTTATTGATTATGGAATTTAAAGTACATTTTTTTCAATTTAAAAAATCTATTAGCCTTATAAAAATAAAAATAAGAAAGAGATATTTTAAAAGAATCCTTAAAAATAAAGACATTTTTTGGTGAATGCTCTATATGATCATAAATTTTATATAAATTTTAAATTGTAATTTTTGAGCATAAAATTTTAATTTAATATCTATATCATAAAAACAATTACTTAATTTTTTATTTATTTTTAAATTAAAAATCTATGAAACTAATCAAAGCACATGTTGAGGCAATAATAATGTAGTTTTTTAAAGAAATCCTCCAAAATGATAAAAAAAAAAAAAATTAATATCTATTTGATCATAATTTTTACTTATAAAAAATAAAAATAAAAACTTACTTGAAATTGATGAAACATAAACATACTGGAGGAAAACTAATAACATGCTCGATAATTGAAGAGAGAAATAGCTCGATGAAACATAAACATATTGGAGGCAATATAATAAACATAACTTAAGAGAGAAATAGTTGGACGAAACCTAAACATACTGGAAGTAAGCTAATAACATGCTCGATAACTTAAGAGAAATAGTTAGAAAAAACCATTTCTTTTTTTTTAATTATAAAAGTTAATACCTAAAAATATTAGGTTGAATAGCTTTTACAAAGAAAGTTATTTTGGATAAAAAAAAAATTCTTTGAGAGTCCATAAAAACATATTGCTTTTTTTTAAGTTATTGAAGTCAAAGTGCTTTTTTGAGGAAGCCACTCAAGCTATAGTATTGAAAAAACGTTGATAAGTCCTGTGGGTTGTGTAATGCTAAACTTTCGTTGGGATAAAATAAATTTTTTATTTCTCATTATTAACAATTGCAAGGTATTTAATTTTTATTTTTCATTATTTCCAATTTCAAGGCAAAACAAATCTAGAATTTCGGCGAACTAAATCTAAAGTTTTAGGATTAGGCAATATTGAACCTGATGGGCAGCGGATTAAACTGGTCTTTTCAACCAATTTATACAACTTTCTCTTAATTAAAATCCCTTTATTTAGCAACATATTATACCAAATATATAGATATATATTCTTACATAAATGGAAAAAAAAAAAAAACAAGAATAAGTAACAAGAAGAAAATAACCGTTGTAATTCAAAACAACTAAATAATTTATCAAGATATTTGAGATCCACTTTACATTTCCAAATGCCTTAAGGCTTTCCTGAAATCAACGATTTTCCTAGCCTGAGAGGGTCATTGAAGGTACTCACTTTCAACTTGATATTGCAACAATTAATCAAACCCTGCGCCGTAAATCTCGAGGTCTTCAATAGTATTCACGCGTTAGGTACATAAAAAAAAATCAGTCAATGGATAAGCCTGATTGATTTTGAGAGAAGAAACAGGTGCCATTCTTTAAGGTAAATGTTTGAAGAACTTAGATGTGGAGGAAACCACAGCATTAAAGCACCTACAGCCAAAGCCAATAAAATCCATGAATCCAAAACAGATAGTCAATACAAAATGTATTCGAATGAGGAAAAATAAAATTTCAATTTTTCATATTGGTAAGTGTTTGAGTCCGCGGATCTAGCATTATCCATATTTGTAAGGGCCTCAACTCTTGGGTAGTCGTCATCGCGGCTCTAAATCTGGTTGAGCCCGTGGATGCAGCATTGCCCATATTTGCAAGGGCCTCAACTTGGAGGAAATCATCATCGCGGATCTAAATCCTCGTGGGAGGAAAATTTGAAGGGAGGGATAGGGTTTCACATAGAAGCAAACCCTTCTATGTGGCCAACAAAAGTAACGGTAGCAACATGGTTGCATTCATTCGTTAAACACTTCTCCCGGGCAGGGACACCAAACAGGGCAGCCACTCAGATAAGATCAAGTATATCATTTTCCAATCGCCTACACAATGAAAATATATAGCCGCTCCTTGTTCTTAGCCTAACCTAACACTGGGTTGACAGTTCGTTATTTCAAAATAGTGGCAGTTTACATGACTTTGTTTACTCTCCTTACTCGAAAGTTTGGCTAATTTAATCTTAGGAAAGTAGCTCTAGGAATTTAAAAACGAGTTTCATGGTGCACTAGTGCATGACCAACCCCTTGCACATGACTGCATTACCAACTAGCTAATTCATGGTGTAGGACTGTACGACCAACTATTTTTATAGTGCACGACCAATCTCTTTCTTATTCCATGATGCACAATCAACACATTTCTTGCAGTGTTGGGTCACTGTAAATTCAAAAGCAATTTTATCTATAGTGAAGTTATGTATTATCCTTCTATGTATTTATTTTTTCTTAATTCCCTATTAACTTAGTGAATTATTTATTAATATGAAAAAGGTTACTAATGTCATCAAGTTTATTTGATGTATTAAGAATATCGTATGCATCAAAATTTATTAACTAATTTTCATGTTTATACAAAACTTCATTTATTTTAGGTATTATGTGTATTGGTAATTATGGAATTTTCATATTATTTTATGCAAATTTTTACTGTGACATAAAATTTTGGGAAAAAAATATTCTTTTTGTAAACACAATTTTTTTTCTAAGAAATTATATTACAATTTGCTTGTCCCTAGAAGGGTTCCCGAGCTTTTCTGGTATGGTACAGTGCAGATTAAGGTAACAATAACCTCCCAAATTTCTTGGTTAAGTTTGAATTTGGAAAGTTTGGGTTCCTTGTTCTTTGGTGGGTATAGAAAGTGGGTGCATGGTCGAAGTCACTCGTGGGATGAGTGGAGCCACAATGTGTGGATTTTGTGGTTTTCAGAACATCCCATGGGAAGGAGAGCTACTCTCCTGCAATTTGTTGGGTTTGTGTGTCAAAGTATTGAACAAGAAGGGTGTTGGTGTGCTTTTGTTGGATTCATATTCATCTGTACCACTCTGAGTCTAGAATTTGACCACAGCTACACTCTACCCAGGCACTTATGTGGTGGAATTGATAAGTGGAGTGGCGAAGTGTGGTGGGAACGAAGGTGCTGCTTTGGGAGAGGTATTCAAGGTTCAAACTCTTTATTGGGTGACGGGAAAGCTTAGACTTCAGAGAAGATATGGTGGTCATTCGACGTTGAGCTCGCCTGGTCTATGGGTGGCCACTGTCATTTTCCTGTTTGTAGTTCTTTTTGTGGAAGTGCAAGCCTCTTTAGGATGAAGCCATCTCCGTAGCATGGTTGGTCTTTGCTCCTTACGAATCATAGTCCGATGGGATGAAAAGACTAGGAATTGGCCATCCCACAAATGAATTCGGGGCATGAGGGTGTTGGGTCGAGTCGTGGAGGTAAGGTTGCGGGACACTCCACATGGTCGATTGTTGGTGCGCAAGGGGGGATGCAGAGGTGACGAATAGGCAATGAGGAAAGGTGGGCGACCACTGCAGGCTCATAGGCGAGGAGGAACGAAGATTGGTGGGAAGATGACCCGCAGGTTTGGTAGATGCATAGAAGCCAACAATCAAGAAATTCAACACTGTTTCCTAAAGAATTGACTAAAATTAATCTAACATTTACTAGATCGAATGCAAACCTAAGAGAATCAGAAGGGAGGAACATGCAGAGCTGGTAGCCAAATTCGATAGAAATGCACTACTTCGAGTGCAAGCTTCGCGAGTGACTAGTGGTGATTTCGCTTCACCAAAACCTACTCTCTGAAAAACGTGGAAAAGCTAGATTCCAATGCACGTTTCGCCCACTGCTTCCTGTAGGAACAACTTCGGACAACCCATCTTCAATTACTTCTGATGAATACCATGATCGCAGGTGTCGTCTTAGTTTTTCTTGTTTTTTTGAGTCACTGGCCCTCTTAGGCTTGGACTGTATCTAGCATCTTTTTGTATTTTTATCATATTTTGCACACGGTTGTCCCAATTTTTGAAACTTGGATTTATATATTTAATACTAGTTTAATAGAATGTTGATTTAAATAAATAAATTATCTTACCGTTGTCATATTTATAATTATAAATATATTTTATATTTATCAAAATATATTTTATTATATATTAATTAATTTATTATTTCTATTTTTATCGATTATGGAATTTAAAGTACATTTTTTTTCAGTTTAAAAAATCTATTTGCCTTTAAAAAAAAATAAAAAAATAAGAAAGAAATATTTTAAATGAATCCTTAAAATAAAGATAATTTTGGGTGGATGCTCTATATGATCCTACATTTTATATAATTTTTAGATTGCAAATTTTGAACATAAAATTTTAATTTCATATCTATATTATAAAAAAATTTAGTTACTTTTTTTTTTTTTAAATAAAAAATGGATAAAACTAATCAAGCACATGTTGGAGCGATAATAATTCGTATTTTTTTCAAGGAAATCCTCAAAAATGACAAAATAATAATAATAATAATAATAATAATAATAATAAAATTATTATTTATATGATCATAATTTTTACTTAAAATATAAAATAAAAACTTACTTGATATGGATGAAACATAAACATACTAGAGGAAAGCTAATAACATGGTCGATAACATAAGAGAGAAATAGTTGGATGAAACATAAGCATATTAGAGACAATCTAATAAAGATAACTTAAGAGTGAAATAGGTGGATGAAACATAAACATACTGGAGGGTGTTGAGATCAGCAGCGGAATAACAAAATAAACATACAGAACACACAACATTCAAACACACATAAAGACAGCAGATTTTTAACGTGGTTCACCCAACCAATCTAGGCTACGTCCACCTAACAGGGCATCGGCAATCTCATTCATCAACAGCAGAAATACAATAGCAGAGTTTCTCATCTGCTCAGCTCTTCCTCACAGCACATTCCTCATTATGCCCACTTGCCTCTACAGGCTTACATTTTATAGCTGGAAATGGCAACAAACTCATAAATTCTCTCACAACAAATACAGGATGCATTAACTCCTCATCAGAAACTAATGGAGCCAATGTAGCAACAAATCCTATTGTTGTCACCTACATGAGATTTTCCTCCAGATTTAATTAAAAATAAGAAATAAAATCTCAACAATCTCCACCTTGACAAAAATTAGCCTGATACCCTGTTTCATTATTATTTTTATCTTTTCTGCAAGCCAAGAGAAGCCAGACACCATCGTAGCTTCTCTAACAAAACTGGTTTTGTGAACATGTCTGCACAATTTTCCTTTGTATGCACCTTTTCAAGAGAGACTCCCCTTTCAGTGATAACCTGTCTTACAAAATGGTATTTGATAGGTATGTGCTTTGATTTACTATGATAGGCGGGATTTTAGCCAAGTGAATTGCACTTTGACTATCACAAAATAACTTGATGTTGTCCTGCAACCTACCAAACTCACCAAACAAACCTTTCAACCAAACTGCTTCTTTGCAAGCATGCGAAGCAGCTATGTATTCTGCTTCTGTAGTGGATAAAGCAACAATGCTCTGTAGCTTTGACATCCAGCTAATAACTCCACCTGCAAGAGTAAAGACATACCTTGAAGTTCACCTTCTCTTATCCAAATCACCTGCAAAATCAGAATCAACATATCCACAAACATATTCACTGCTCCTGTTATAAGTGATACAATAATCACTTGTGCCTCTCAAATACCGAAGCACCCATTTCACTGCTGACCAGTGTTCTTTTCCTGGATTTTCCATATACCTGCTGACGACCCCAACTGCATGTGAAATATCTGGTCGAGTACAAACCATCGCATACATCAAACAACCTACTACATTGGCATATGGAATTCGAGACATATATTCCTTTTCTTCATTAGTGTTAGGACATAAACTTGAAGAAAGCTTAAAATGGGAAACAAAAGGGACTGAAACACGCTTCACATTGTTCATACCAAACCTCAAGATTATCTTCTCAACATACTTCTGTTGTGATAGCCACAGCTTACCATTGCTCCTATCTTTGAAAATATTAATGCCTAAAATTTGTCTTGCTGCTCCTAGCTCTTTCATATCAAATGTCCTAGCCATCTGAGCCTTTAACATATTGATCTCTATTATGCTTTTGCTTGCTAAAATCATATCATCAACATAAAACACTAAGATAATGAACATGCCATTACTTAATTTCTTAAAGTAAACACAATGATCATATTCACTTCTTATATAATTTTGACTCATCATGAAAGAATCAAATTTCTTGTACCGTTGTCGAGGCGACTGCTTTAGACCATACAATGATTTCTTGAGCTTGTAGACAAATTTCTTGTTGTGATTTTGAACAAACCCTTCCGGTTGTTCCATGTAAATCTCCTGATCTAAATTTCCATGTAGAAATACAGTTTTAACATCTAGTTGTTGTAATTCTAAATCAAGTAAAGCAACTAATGCTAACACAATCCGAATTGAAACAATTTTTACAACTGGTGAAAATATCTCATGAAAGTCAATGCCGGCTTTCTGAGAAAAACCTTTCGCGACCAGCCTCGCTTTGTACTTGTTTTCTGTATCATCAACACCCTTCTTCAACTTGTAAACCCACTTACATCCCACAGTTTTCCTGTCTTTAGGAAGTTCCACCAGATCCCATGTGGCATTCTTGGCTAATGCCTTCATCTCGTCCTTCATAGCCTCTTTCCACTTACCACTGTTTGAACCTTCTATAGCTTCCTGATAGCACAAAGGTTCATCATCGTTAGCAGTTAAAGCAACTGAAGTAACATAATCATCATACCTTTTAGGAAGTCGTCTGATTCTTGTAGACCTCCTTAAAGATGTTTCTGGTACTTCCACAATTTGTTGATTATTATCTGTAGGAACTTCTTCATGATCAGCATCTGAAACACGTTCATGATCTGCATCTGAAACTTTTTCATGATCTGAATCTGAAACTTGTTCATCTGGACTATCATCAGTTTTTGAACTGGTTTCAAACTGAATGTGTTGAAGCTTAGGTTCATTATCCTGTTTCAATTCATCAACTACATCTGGATTTTCAAGTGAGGATTCATTAAATTTAACATCTCTATTAATGATGATCTTGTGAGTAGTAGGATCCCACAACCTGTATCCCTTAGTCTCATCACCATATCCAACAAAGATATATCTTTTTTATTTAGGATCTAACTTAGAACGCTGATGTTTCGGAACTAGAGCATATGCATCACAACCAAAAAATTTCAGTTTAGAATAATCACATGGATAACCTTTCCATACCTCTTGAGGAATTTTGCATCCTATCGCAGTTGATGGTGATCGATTTACCAAGTAACAAGCTGTAGAAACCGCTTCTGTCCACAATTCCTTCTGCAAATTGGCATTACTAAGCATACTTCTTGCTCTCTCTAAAAGAGTCTTGTTCATGCGTTCAGCAACTCCGTTTTGCTGAGGAGTATATACAGTGGTTTTATGTCTTTCGATCCCAGCATCCTTGCAATAATTATCAAATTCCTTTGAAGTGAACTCACCACCATTGTCAGTTCTTAAACATTTAATGGTTTTTCTAGTGATGTTTTCAACTAATGCTCTAAACTGTTTGAAAACTGTGAACACATCAGACTTCTTCTTTAACATGTAGACCCACACTTTTCTAGAGAAATCATCAATAAAAGATACAAAATATGGCGATCCTCCATATGAGGTTGTAGGAGATGGACCCCAAACATCAGAATGGATATAATCAAGAATTCACTTACTAGTATGTTTTCCAGTTTTAAACTTATGCTTGCTTTGTTTCCCAAACAGACAATGTTTGCAGAAATCTAACTTAGAAGATTTTAAACTAGGAAGTAACTTACGATCAGACAAAAAATTTAATCCTCTTTCGCTCATATGGCCCAACCTTTGATGCCATAAACGAATAGAATTACTGTCGTTTTCAGATACTGTAGAAGCATGATCTGACTCTGTTCTTCCTTCTAATTGATAAAGATTCCCAACCTTCTTTGCTTTCATTACTAGTAAAATTCCTTTATAAACTTTCATTACTCCACCTTGAATAAAGGTTTTATATCCATTAGTGTCTAGTACTCCTAGTGAAATGAGGTTTTTTCTTAGTTCAGGTACATGTCTTACATCAGTTAGAATTTTATTTGTCCCATCAAACATTTTAATCTGGACGCTTCCAATTCCCACAATATTACATGAGGCATCATTTCCCATATAAACCACTCCACCATCGATTGATTTATAAGTTTTAAACCATTCTCTATGAATGCACATGTGATTTGACGCACCAGAATCTAACAGCCAATGTTGATCATGATTAGACAAACTAACTGATAACACTTCATCACTCATACCTGAAATCGATGTCGAACCTGTATCTGTCGTGTTTGCTTATTTCTTCTCTGTCGAAGAATCTCCTTTGGATGTTTGCTGTCTCTTCCAACAGTCCTTCTTCAAATGTCCTGATTTGCCACAAAACCAACACTTTACCTTACTCTTCTTCCCTTTCGATTTTGAACGCGAGTTGTTGTGCTTACTGAAGTGTCTTTCTTTGGAACGACCTTTGACCATCATTGCTTCTGATGTAGAGGTTTCTGAATTTGACCTCTTCCTTGTTTCTTCGGACAACAAAGCTCCAACAACATCATCAAATTCAAGGGTTTCTGATGAACTAAGACTTATAGAAGTAACAAAATGATCCCATGACTCGGGCAATGAGCATAATAAAGTTACAGCTTTATCTTCTTATTCAAATTTTACTTCTATACTTTCTAACTGCACCAGGAGAGTATTAAAGGTATTCAGATGATCAGTTATCATCGTACCTTCTTTCATGCGCAAGCTGTACAACTGTCACTTCAGAAGAATCCTATTGGTTAATGATTTTGTCATGTACAGCTTTTCAAGCTTTGACCACAAACCAACAACAGTTTTCTCTGACACGATGTTAAACAAAACATCATCCGCCAAACACAGTCGAATGTCGCTCAGTGCTCTTTCATCCAAATCACTCCATTCATCATCTGTCATGGTGTAAGGCTGTTTGGATTTTCCCAACAGCGCCTTCGCCACGCCTTGTTACACGAGTAGATCGTACATCTTCACTTTCCAGATCTCGAAGTTGTTTTTGCCATTGAACTTCGCAATCTCAAAACGGGCACTTTGTGTTTTTGCCATTTTTAGTAGCTCGTGTCACAAAACCTCCAATTGCAACTTTTTAATAAACAATGCCCTTTTTAATAAAGCATGCCCTTTAAAAAAAAAATACCCTTCACCTTTATAAAATGCCCTTAACCTTAACATAATGCCATATTGATTTTCAATTTGCATAGGAAAAATCAATTTTAAATGGCATATAGATTTTTAAATGGCAAACCGATTTAAATGTCATTTTAAATATTACAATATAAAATCGATTTTACTTCCCCCTTTTCTTTTTAAAATACAAATGGCATTTAAAAAATTACAAAGTGATTTGTAGTAAAACAAATCGACTTTGCATTTTATATACCAAACGACTTCAGAAAAAAAGGTTTGTTTTATATACCAATCAACCTTTCATTATACCATGCCATTTTCTTTCTTATATGCCAATCAACATTTTATATACCAACCAACCTTTCGACTTGGAGTTTTAAATACCAATCGGCTTTTAAACTGCAACTGCAAATCGACCTTTTGTCACATCATCGAAAACTTCAAATCGAATTAATAGAAACTTTCAAATGGCATTTGAATAAACCTGTACAACAGTCCACGCGATTTTCAACCCACGCCATTTTCGGCAGCGTTCATATGATACCAACGTTCAGCGTCTCTGCAGAACAGATATACACAGAACGCAGTTCCTGCTCGGTCCAAGCAGTTCCAGTCAACATTCTTACGCTTGCTAAACCACGAACAGTCCACCTTATTCAACGTTCTTACAGCGACGGCTCTGCAACACAGACAGTCCACCTTCTTATGCTGTCAGTTCAACAAAATACAACGACGGCTCTGTCTCCAACTTCAAGCTCCGATACCAATTGTTGAGATCAGCAGCGAAATAACAAAATAAACATACAGAACACACAGCATTCAAACACACATAAAGACAACAGATTTTTAACGTGGTTCACCCAAACAATCTGGGCTACGTCCACCTAACAGGGAATCGGCAATTTCATTCATCAACAGCAGAAATACAATAGCATAGTTTCTCATCTGCTCAGCTCTTCCTCACAGCACATTCCTCATTATGCCCACTTGCCTCTACGGGCTTACATTTTATAGCTGGAAATGGCAACAAACTCATAAATTCTCTCACAACAAATATAGGATGCATTAACTCCTCATCAAAAAATAATGGAGCCAATGTAGCAACAAATCCTATTGTTGTCACCTACATGAGATTTTCCTCCAGATTTAATTAAAAATAAGAAATAAAATCTCAACAGAGGGAAGCTAATAGCATGCTGGATAACTTAAGAGAGAAATAATTAGAAAACAACTTTGTGTTTTTTTAATCGTGAAAGTCAATACTTTTTTAAGTAAAAATATTACATTAGATAACTTTTACAAAGAAAATTATTTAAGATAAAAAAAAAAAAATTCTTTGAGAGTCCATAAAAACATATTGTTTTTTTTAAGTTATGGAAGTCCAAATGCTTTTTTGAAGAAGCCACTCAAGCTATAGTATTGAAAAAAAGTTGATAAGTCTTGTGGGTTGTGTTATGAGACGAGTGTGTGAAACACTAAAATGCTAAATTTTCTTTGGGATAAACTTTATTTTTTATTTCTCATTATTATCAATTTCAAGACATTTAAATTTTTTTTCATTATTTCCAATTTGAATGCAAACTAAATCTAGAACGTTGTCAAACTAAATCTAAAATTTCAGAACTGGGCAATATTAAACCCGATGCTTAGCGGGCTAAACTGGTCTTTGCAACCAATTTTTATAACTTTCTCTTAATTCAAATCCCTTTATTTAGCAACATATTATACCACCAAAAAAAACAAAAAACAAGCAAAACATAAAATAAATAACAAAAAGAAAATAACCGTTATAATTCAAAACAGCTATCTCCTTCACAATTTCAAATGCCTCGAGGCTTTCCTGAAATCAACGATTTTCCTAGCCTGAGAGGGCCATTGAAGGTACTCACTTCCAACTTGATATTGCAACAATTAATCAAACCCTCCGCCGTAAATCTTTTGAGGTCTTCAATAGTATTCACGCCTTAGGTACATAACAAAAAATCAGTCAATAGATAACCCTGATTGATTTTGAGAGAAGAAACAGGTGTCATTTTTTTAAGGTAAATGTTTGAAGAAGTCGGATGTGGAGGAAACCACAGCATTAAAGCACCTAAATCCAAAGCCAAAAAATCCATAAATCCAAAACAGATAGTCAATACAAAATGTATTCGAATGAGGAAAAGTAAAATTTCAATTTTTCATATTGGTAAGTGTTTGAGTCTGCGGATGGGGCATTATCCATATTTGCAAGGGCCTAATAGAGTTATTGCATGAGGTTTCCACAGCACAGTGCTACATAGATGGGCGAACAATACATGGACAAAAAGACTATTAATTGTCCCGTAATAGAACCACTTACGGCTATTATACCGTAGAGTTTCTTCCAAAAAGAAGGATCTCATGGAATCTTCCAAAAAGAAAGATCTCATGGAATAGATTTTAGAGAGACCAAAAGGCAATGTAGCAATAAATCTATAATATAGACAAATAAAATGATCGGACTTGAGACTTATACCCATGATGATAATAGATCCCATAGTAGACCAAGTACTCTTATCATATTGAAACTCCTTGACAAAAAATAAATAATGAGAAACAGGAATATAATAGGATACGGATAATAAATAATGAGAAACAGGAATAGAATAGGATACGGATAGAAATAGTTATTAATACATATTAACATATATTCCCTGTTATCTTATCGGTTAATATTAACATATATTCCCTCTTGAGGAGTAGGAGTACTGGTATAGAACTCGTTGTTATTTCGGACCAGGGTGGTCCGATCCAAGTTATTAACTATTGGGTAGTCGTCATCGCGGCTCTAAATCCTCGTGGGAGGAAAATCTGAAGGGAGGGATAGGGTTTCACATAGAAGCAAACCCTTCTACGTGGCCAACAGAAGCAACGGTAGCAACATGGTTCCATTCATTCGTTAAACCCTTCTACCGGGCTGGGACACCAAACAGAGCAGCCACTCCGATAAGATCAAGTAAATCATTTTCCAGTCGCCCCCACAATGAAAATATATAGCCTCTCCTTGTTCTTACCCTAACCTAACACTAGTTGAGAGTTCGTTATTTCACAATCGTGGCAGTTTACACGACTTTGTTTACTCCCCTTACTCGAATTTGGTTAATCTACTCGCGACCTACTCACGATGTAATATAACCTAGTTTAAAGGGTATTTGATTATAGTGAATTAAAACTGGCCGACTGCCGATGCAAATGTATTTCCAAGTATCAATGGCAATCGATAAATAAAAATTACTAAATAAGAAAGAAAAACTTAAAACAATATTATGACTAAATAAAATCCCCCGAATACTATCCGAACCCCAAAGTATGAATTAACCCTAAAAAAATTTAGTCGAAATCGCTAAATGAAAAAAAAATAGAACAAAACATTAATGAATTAAATTTTTTAGTCGAAATCGCTAAATGAAAAAAAAATAAATCAAAACATTAATTTTAGTGTAGTTGCATCTTGAATTAAGGGTGGGGCGATCAGGAATTAAATTCACATGCTGTTGTTTTCGTTGAACACATGAAACAGAAGTCAATTAGGCTGATAGACCTTTTTTGAAAAATGGAGGATAATAGCCGTTTCTCCTACCATTATGAAGGAAAAGCCTATTTAAAATTTTTATATAATGCAACTTCTGTAGATTTTTATAGAATTTTTTGCAAAAGGCAAATTTTTGAAAAATGGACGATAAAAACCGTTTCTCCCACCCTTATGAAGGCAAAGCCTATTTAAAATTTTTATATAATGCAACTTCGGTAGATTTTTATAGAATTTTTTGCAAAAGGCAAATGAAATATTTAAGTTTTGAATGTGTTTTTGTTTTCAAATAATTGTGTTTTTGGCCAACCAAGCTTCTCAAGCTGAGTTGAAAAATTTTATGCATTTTAGTTGGGAAAGTCTATTCATAAGATTTTTTACATGTCACATCTTATATATTGCATAATGCTGGACCATATCTAGTAAAGACTACGTCTCATCAAATAATTTTAAAATCTTAAGTGCTATTTTTATTTTCAATATGTGCTTCAAAATGCAATACATACATATAAATGCATTTTTCATACAACTTTTCCAATTAAACAAATCTATAAATTTTTCTTCGCACTTTTTGAAACAATTGCTAATATTAATCCTAAATATGTATAATAAAATGTTTTCATCTCTACTCTGAATTGACGTATCAATATCCACGGACCACACTAGTTTAACCTTATGAATTGACGTATCAATATCTACGGACCACACTAATTTAACCTTTTAACCTGATGTGGAATGGTTTCCGACATGACCATCTATCTTCAAGGATTTCCGTTAACGAAACTTCCCAAAGACTTCCGTTAACGAAACATACGAACGACGCAACTCATGTTCATTTAACAAATTGAAGTGGTAGCTTTATAATCAAGTCTCTTCCCTTTTCAAACTAGCATTATCAATGGAAGGATTCTTTTGGCTGGACTCTTACTTTTCCTTGGGTATTTGCGAGGAAGTTTGCATAATTTTATAACTGTTTTTACTTTCCTGTTTCGATTCTTCTTTGTTTAGTATCATACGACGGTTTCCATATTTGTGACCAGATGTTCACCGATTTAACTACCCGTCCCACTTCGTCTCACATATCGGTATGTTCTCTACACTTGGATCAAACTGAAATATGGAGTAAGTTTGATAAGTGCAGGGGCTGTTGCCCGCTTTTATGACGAAAAAATTTTTCTTGGTTTTTATTTTGATTTTATGGTTTCTATATTTATATATTTTTTGATGTATAATTTTTTAGGTGATTGGAAATATGCTCACCATAAATTGTTAATGTGATTTCATCGAAAAACAAATTTTTAAACAATATTATAAAAGTTATGTATGTCTCGAGAGCTTTTTCAATATAGTATAGTAAAAATGTTGTGAATTAATGATATGTGTTGAAAGTATTATATATATATATATATATATATATATATATATATATTTTTGTGATTTTGTTTTGTAATTTAGGGAAATTTGACTTTATTTGATAAGTGTATGAGAACACATAGTATTAATCCATGGTATCTATGTGGAATATAGTCTATTTACTGAGGGCAATTAAACTTGGTTACATTCATCTTAACTTGAAATCTATTAATCTAGATCCATCTTAACTTCATATTTACCAAAAAATCAAATATCTTTTATTCTAATTCTTTTGAGATACAAAGAAAATTAATCAATCTAAATACTTAATAGATCCATAATTCAAATAGATAAAGACTAATTTACATTGATTTTTCCATTATAAAAAGTAATATTACTTTAATTTTAACTAATTCAAATTTTAAATAATTATAAAATGTTTTTTTAATAAAAATTTAATTTAAAAAAAATATTATATCATAAACTTTAGCTCTTAAATGGTTATATTTAATATCATTTTAAATTTAAATTACTTAGAATCTTAAATTTAATTTTGTTTATAATTTTCATAAAATTAATAAAATATTTAGCATTTATTTTATAATATTTATTAATAGTAATTTAATTATATTATAAAAAACATATTTTACATGAATTTAGCCAATATAAAATTAAATATTACCTTAATTTTAAATCATTTATAATTAAAAAAAATTATAACAAAAATAATTAAATTACAAAATTAAACTTCACATCCATTGATATTTTTCAAAATTTAAACTATTTAATTAGTTATAAATTTATGATAACTTCATAATTTAGCTGATTCGTTCAACAGATTAATCGGTCAATAAGTAAATCTACTCTTTGAAGAAATTTTTGCTTTGTTAAATTTTTGTATGTTAATTATATTTGGTGTTGTTTATAGATAATATCTTCTGAAAAATTTATCGTTTATTTTGAGATTTAATTTGTTTAGAATCCAGGAACATGATTCATTCAAATCATTAGTTTGATCGATGCTTAAAAAATTTGAAAAATGCTAAATTTATATATACAATTAAAAAAAACCAATTTGAACAAAAGCAAATCAAGAACAAAAAACAAAAACAAATCAAGATTGAGAACAAATTTTTCATTAGATTGACTCTCCAAAGAGTCTTGCTTATAAAGTATCTTTCTTTTGTAAACCATCTCCTTTAATTCGTTTTGTAAATGAGGGTAACGCACATTTTGAAAGTTTTTGCCGTGTATTTAGAGAAGTGAATGGATGATGTGAAACAATGATGAGGATGTGAAGCTCTTCAAGACTACTGCGGCACTGTTAAAAAAATCCAAGGAATTGGGAATTCTTTCCAAAACACACAGAGTGAGTTGCGGAGAGATCTTTGATAAAAAATGTAAGGCAAGGTAATTACGTTTATCCTTAACACAGATTTGAGGAGAGATCTTTCTCAAAACAATACAGATTCCAAAATTAAAACATATGAGTTGATCTTTCTCAAAACAATATAGTAACCAAAATTAAAACATATGAGTTTTCCTTTTAATACAGCGTGTTGTAGATTTAAAACATGTTGATGGAGTAAAAATTTTAAACAAATTTACTCACATTAAAATAGAGTAAAACGGAGTGGTGGCCTAAAAATCATAGATGAAATTTCAACCATATTGTGATTTCAAAAACACAATAAGTAATTCTTATGAAGGTTGTTACTTTTTCACCAGTTCTTATTGATATTTACAATCATCACTGGCTGCTGAGTAACAAAATAAAACCTGTATCAAACTATTTTCGAACTCTCATCAAAATTTGCTCCACCATTTTCTCCTCAGACTCTTTAGACTCACATCCACCACAATGCATAATTATTCTACATGCATATTAACCAGCCTAGATCCATCTTAACTCTGGATCTATTAAGCGCCGAGAGGGATCAAATCTCTCGAGGTGCAAACCTCTTTTTTTGAGTGCAAAACTTGAGGAAAGGTTTGCACCTCGAGAGATTTGATCCCTCTCGGCGCTTAATAGATCCGGAGTTAAGATGGATCTAGGCTAGTTTCAGTCATGTGCGGCCAAGGAAAATCTATCGAAAATATGATTAATTTTATCAATAATATGTAAATACAGATAATATAAATATAATAATTTTATATATACTAAATATGTCTGATATTTATCTGGTCATTTTAATTTTAAAATTTTCTTAGTTACCTCAGTTTTTTGAGATGATGAATATTGTTAATAAATTTAATGACGAAATAATTTTTTTGAATGCAAAGTGACAATGTAATAGTGTTGAATGATTGAAAATGAAAATAATAAGAATGTAGTCAATTACAAATAATCTTCATTGTGATCAATCTCAAATTATTTTCTTTTTCTATTCTTATTGTCACCCTTGTTAGTTTTGTCATCTTTTCATATCAATTGTATGAAAAAGACAATTGAAATAATAAACCATTTAAATATTTAGCTTGAACTATTGTACTAAACATCATACATTGTCTCTCTTGCTCTTCAATATTAATAGGTTGATTTACTATAACACAAATATTAATGTACATTGTTAATAATTTTGTGTGCTTACACTGAAATCAATGCACAATCTTAATCCAATCACTTTAAAATTAATGTACCATCAATGTACATCAAATTAGAAATCAACGTCTACACTGAAATCAATGCACCTAATGCAAAAAATCAAATAAGATTACAAAACAATATCTATACTGAGATCAATGCATCTAATGCAGGTAATCAAATAAGATTAGAAATCAACATCTATATTGAAATCAATGGATCTAGTGCAAGTAATAAAATAGGATTAGAAACCAACATCTACACTGATATCAATGCATCTAGTGCAAGTAATAAAATAGGATTAGAAACCAACATCTACACTGATATCAATGCATCTAGTGCAAGCAATCAAATAGGATTATAAATCACCATCTACTTCCTTATCTCCCCCCTTGAACTACATCTCTCTTTCCCTCCATCTCTCCACTCCCTCACATCCTCCCTCTTCCTTCCTCTCTCTTCATTTCTTTCCCACATATATATCTCCCTCTCTCTTCACCCTCCAACTATGTTACTCTCTCTCTCTCTCTCTCAACATCTACACTGAAATCAATGCATATAGTACAAGAAAAATGGGATTAGAAATCACCATCCACACTGAAATCAATGCATCGAGTGCAAGAAATCATCTTCCCTCTCTCCCCCCTCCAACTACATCTCTCTTTCCCTCCATCTCTCCTCCTCTACACTGAAATTAATATCTACACTGAAATTAATGCATCTAGTGCAAGAAATCAAATAGGATTATAAATCACCATCTACTTCCCTATCTCCCCCCTCGAACTACATCTCTCTTTCCCTCCATCTCTCCATTGTATCACATCCTCCCTATTCCTTCCTCTCTCTCGATTTATTTCCCACATATATATCTCCCTCTCTCTTCACTCTCCAACTATGTTACTATATCTCTCCCTCTCTCCTTCTCTCCATATCTCCTTCTTTATCTCTTTATCTCACTCCAAAACATATACACACTCTCTCCATATCTCCCTTGTCACGTCATCTCTCTCTCCACTTCTCACTCTCTATGTAATCCTTCTTCCCTCCCTCTCTCCCCCTCCAACTCCATCTCTCCATCCTTCCATATCCCTCCCTCTCTCCTCCTCTCTCTCGTCCTTCATCTCTCTCACCTCTCTCTCTCTCTCTCTCTCTTTCTTTTCCCTCCAATTTTCTCTCTTCCCCCATAACTCTCTTCCTCTCTCTCATGTCATCTCTCTTTTCCTTCCTCTCCTACCTTCCTCTATATTTTCCTCTCTCTCTCTCTCTCTCTCTTTGCCTTCCACTCCTCTTTCCTGCCCCAACACACACACACACACTCTCTCTCTCAACATCTACACTAAAATCAATGCATATAGTGCAAGAAAAATAGGATTAGAAATCACCATCCACACTGAAATCAATGCATCGAGTGCAAGAAATATCTTCCCTCTCTCCCCCCTCCAAATCCATCTCTCTTTCCCTCCCTCTCTCCACTCTCTCACATCCTCTCTCATTTCCTTCCCCTCTATCCCTTTCTCTCGCACATCTATCTCTCTCTATATCTCCCTCTCTCTCCCTCTCTTCACCCTCCAACTATGTTACTATATCCCTCCCTCTCTCATTCTCCCCCCATTCCCTCCATCTCTCCTTATTTTTCTCTTTATCTCACCCCAAAACATACACATAATCCTCTATTTCTCCCTTGTCACTCCCTCCCTCTCTCCACTTCTTTCTCCCTATGTAAATACATTACTCCGGATCCAGAGTTTGATATTATCTATATTTAGTCTGAAATCAATGCATCTAGTGCAAGTAAGAAAATAAGATTAGAAACCAACATCTACAATGATATAAATGCATCTAGTGTAAGCAATCAAATAGGATTAGAAATCATCATCTACACTGAGATCAATGCATCTAATGCAGTTAATCAAATAAGATTAGAAATCAACATCTATATTGAAACCAATGGATCTAGTGCAAGTAATAAAATAATATTAGAAACCAACATCTACACTAATATCAATGCATCTAATGCAAGCAATCAAATAGGATTATAAATCACCATCTACTTCCCTATCTCCCCCCTCAAACTACATCTCTCTTTCCCTCCATCTCTCCACTCTCTCACATCCTCCCTCTTCTCTCCTCTCTTTGCGTTTCTTTCCCACATATATATCTCCCTCTCTCTTCACCCTCCAACTATGTTACTCTCTCTCTCTCTCTATCTCTCTCTCTCAACATCTACACTAAAATCAATGCATATAGTGCAAGAAAAATAGGATTATAAATCACCATCCACACTGAAATCAATGCATCGAGTGCAAGAAATCATCTTCCCTATCTCCCCCCTCCAACTACATCTCTCTTTCCCTCCATCTCTCCTCCTATACACTGAAATCAACATCTACACTGAAATCAATGCATCTAGTGCAAGCAATCAAATAGGATTATAAATTACCATCTACTTCCCTATCTCCCCCCTTGAACTACATCTCTCTTTTCCTCCATCTCTCCACTCCCTCACATCCTCCCTCTTCCTTCTTCTCGCTTCATTTCTTTCCCACATATATATCTCCCTCTCTCTTCACCCTCCAACTATGTTACTATAACCCTCCCTCTCTCCTTCTCTTTAATTATAAAAAGATTTTATTTATTTATCATACTCCCAGTAATTAAATAAAAATATACCACAGTACATTTCAAATATTTACTTACATTAAATTTCTCACATTACATCTACACATGTGCCTTATACACTGACATATCAAAAGTTTACATTACATAAACAAAAAGGTAGAAAAAAAATAAAATGCAAGAGCAATAGAAATGAAACCTGAAAATCAATTGCAGCTCCTCTTCCAGCAAATATTATTTTCCAAATCAATCGAAATAAGTTCGTTGATGGTGAAATCCTTTCCCACAAATATTATTACTACCACTTTCGAACAACTCCCGAAATCCTTTCTGACAAATATTATTTCATTGTTCACAAAATCACAGAGATGCTTCCTCAAAAATAAATTTCGAGACTTTGCTTGTGTTAAATTTATATATGTAGGGAGAGAAGTGGTTTTTTATTAGGGCTGACATTAGATTAAATTTTAAATGTTAAATATTAAACATTATTTTTACATTTACGTTTATATGTTTATTGTTACCTGATATAGGCAATGCATATAGTGTACTCAAATACCCACCTACGGTGATCCAAATTTATTAAATTTAATAATATTAATATTATAATATAATAATGTGAATATTATAATTAATAATAATATTAATATTAATATTAGCGTCAATAATGTTTTTTTGGCATGGTATTAATAATAATTTGGCCCATGGTATTCAGCCCATAGTATCAAAGTGGTACATTTTTATACACTCAGACATATCAAAAGTTTACATTAATTAAATTTAATAATATCAATATTATAATTCAATAATGCCAATATTAATATTAGCGTTAATAATGTTTTTTTGGCATGTATTAATAATAATTTGGCCCATGGTATTTAGCTCAGGATTCACCTAAATAAAACCACCTTTTGATGTTCATAAATATAAATAGGATTATGGAGTAAATATAAAAAGACTTTTTATTTATTTACCATATATATGGTTTCTTTATATTTTATTTATTTACCATACCCCTTTTATAAATATGGTATTAATAATAATTTGGCCCATGGTATTAAAGTGGTACATTTTTACATTAATTAAATTTAATAATATTAATATTATAATATAATAATGTGAATATTAAAATTAATAATAATATTAATATTAATATTAGGGTTAATAATGTTTTTTTGGCATGTATTAATAATAATTTGGCCCATGGTATTTAGCTCAGGATTCACCTAAATAAAACCACCTTTTGGTGTTTATAAATATAAATAGGATTATAGAGTAAAAATAAAGAGACTTTTTATTTCTTTACCATATATATGGTTTACTTATATTTTATTTATTTACCATACCTTTTTTATAAATATGGTCTTTGGCCCATGGCATTCTGGTATTAAAGTGGTAAATATATCAAAAATTTACATTACTCACATGACATCTACATATCTATATACACTCCGACATATTAAAATTTTACATTACACACATTACATCTACACATCTCTATATATTGGGCCCGACATATCAAAAGTTTACATTACACACATTACATCTACACATCTCTATATATTGGGCCGACATTTACATTACACATGTTACATCTACACATCCCTATATACTGGGCTATAGAGCGCCTCTCGGCGCAATCAAGAACTTTGGACATAATTATTTTACATGCATATTAATTCAAAAATTACATTCATATGACAACACTAAAATTTAAAACATAGGATGACAAGACTAACATTTAAAGCATAGGATAAGTGACTTTGATTTTTCTAAACTTTCAGTGGTTTCTTGTGGAATAAATGTTTAACCATAAATTTCTTTCAACCCTTCATTAAATTCCAATTTGACTTTAATACTTTAATATGTTGTGGAATGACTAATTGTCCTCCGAACTTTATTTACGCGATGTCCTTCCCTGCGAACTAAATCCGCAACCTGAAAAACATTTACTTGAGGTATTATTGTTGTTAGAAAATTAAACGCGGTGGTTTAGATTAATTTTCCAACACTCCCCCTCAATCCAAACTGTGGCCATTGACCATTCCAAACAATCTATAAGATAAACAAAATTTCCACGTGCCAATGGCTTTGTGAACATGTCTGCAAATTTTTCTTCTGACCTGTAGTGCTACAACACAATCTCACCATTGTTAACTAATTGCCTTATGAAATGATATTTAGCATCAATGTGCTTTGTCCTCTTTTTAAAAACATAATTATTTGATAGTGCAATTTCTGAACTATTGTCACACAGAATATTGGTTGTTCCATCTTGTGCATGGCATAAATCCCTCAACATTCTTCTGATCAAAACGGCTTGACACGTTGCTGTTGTTGTAGCTACATATTCGACTTCTTCTGTAGACAATGACAGTATCAAATACTTCTTGGAAGCTCATGAAATGGCTCCTGAACCCAAATAAACAATATATCTTGATGTGTTATTTCTTTCATCAACACTTCATGCCAAGTCACTTTCAGTATAACCAACCAACCTAAAATCATGTGTTGCGGTGTACAAAATACCATACCCCTTTGTTCCATTGACATGCTTTAAAATTGTTTTGATTGCTTGCCAATGTGTCTCCTTGGGTGTCTCCATGAACCTCCACACCAAACTCAGTGCATACATTATGTTAGACATAGTTGCAATTAAATATGTTAAGCTTCCCACCATACTTTTGTCTAATGTTGGATTGACATTGCCGCTACAATCTTATTTGCTCAACTTCGACCCCATGGTTTTTGGAGTTTGTGTTGGCTTGTTGTTCTACATATTGAACCTTTCTAAAATGTATGCAACATACTTTTATTGAGATGTAAATATACCATTTTTGGTTTTCTTCACTTCTATACCAAAAAAATATCTTTACAACCCCAGGTTAGTCATTTAAAACTCACTTTTCATGACTACATTGAAATAAACAATGAGGAATTCATCACTCCCTATAAAAACCAAATAATATACATACAAAAATATATATATATATATCTTACCATCACTCTCTTTGATGTAGAGAGTAGGCTCACTGTCACATTTTTCGAACCCATTTTCCATCAAGTAAGCATCTATTCTGCTATACTATAAGCACGGTGCTTGCTTCAGCCCATAAAGATCTTTCCTTAAGCTGTAATCCTTGCCTTCTTATACTTCTACCTCATAACGAGGAGGTTGCACAACATATACCTCCTCTTTCAGCACTCCATTTAAGAATGTTGATTTTACGTCCATTTGATACTCTTTCCATTTATGTTGTGTTGCAATTGAAAACATTGTATGCACTATCTCAATCCTTGCGACTAGAGCAAATGTCTCCGCATAATTTCTTCCATGTTTCTTCTTGTATCCTTTAAAAACTAGCCCTGCTTTGTGCCTTTTATTATTCCCTTCAATGTTGCTCTTGGTCTTGTAGACCCACTTCACTCCAATGACTTATTTTCTTTGTGGAAGGTCCACTAACTCCCATGTGTCATTTTTTCTATTGCACCTATTTCTTCATCCATTGGTGTAACCCATTTCTCTTCTTTGACGGCATCCTAAAAATGTATTGGGTCATCTACATGAAAAAATAATGAAAATAAGGAATTCAGACCAGCGCTACTATCAAAATATTTTTATCATAAACTTCACTTAAATTTATGAATTTTTGTGCTTTTATGGTTGCGGAAGATGGTCTTCTCATGCCCCTTGGTGTTGCGCTTGAAGTAGATGACGTTACAGATCTTTGTGGTGTGATTGTAGAAGAAATTTCTTGGCTACATGACACTATCCTAATATTTTTTCATAGTATCATATGTTGACTACTATTTTGAGCATGCGTACACGTAGGAGGAGTCACTGTTAAGGAATTACTTGTTGTCATCAAGACCACTTTGTCTTCATGTGGTATACATGTATTCACTTTTAATGTATTCTCTAAACTTACATCCCACACTTCCTCTTGGTTGATGTATTGTAGAGGTTGTATGCCTTGGATTTGTCACTATATACAACAAATATACATTTCTCCCCCTTGATGTCCAAATTCTTCCTCAACTCATCCGGGACATATGCATATGTCACACATCCAAACACTCTCATGTGAGTGGGACTATGTTTTCTTCCACTCCATGCCTCTTTAGTAAATCAATTCATAACACTTTTGGTTGGACACCTATTAATAATATATGTTGCACAAGTGACAACTTCAGGCAAATAATAATTTGGCAAATGCTCTGCCTTCAACATAATCCTTTCCGTTTCCATATTGCTCTTATTCTTCCTTTCCGCAACACCATTTTGCTGAGGTCTATTCTTTGTTGTAAATTTCTTGTGAATTACATGTTCTTTAAAAAAACATAGGAAGTCATTTGAGATGTATTCACCACCTCTGTCAGTCCTCACCACTTTGATATAGTGTTCACTTTGCTTCTCAGCAAGATATTTGTATTGGAGGAAGAGCTCAAACACTTCACTTTTCAGTTTTATGAGGTGGCCCATGATTTCCTTGTATAATCATCTATAAAATTCAAAATATAACGACTTCCCTCAATTGATGATGTCTGCATTGGTCGACATAAATCTGAATGGAAAATCTTCAAAGGGGCCTTTGCTCTTATTGACTTTCCTGTTGGAAATGATTCTCTATGTTGTTTGCCCAAGATGCATCCCTCACATAGGTTTTCCAGTTTTTCTATGAGTGGAAATCCTTTCACCATGCATTTCCTATGCAAAAAATTCAAATCTCCAAAGTTGAGATGACCAAATATCAAATGCGATAACCAATTTTCATCTTTGACCTCTACTTGAAAGTCTACTTTTTTGAGAACTAATATATTTCTTTCATTCTCTTGTGAATTCATTGATATTTGTGCTTGAGCACCTTCTTCCTTCAAAACTAATTTTAGCTTGAGAGGAAACATTCTATTATTCTTCATCTGAACTTTTGAAATTAGATGTCTGCTTGGGGACTTATCAAAAATTGTGCAAACATCATTTTTGAAAAAGACAATGTAGCCCTTTTGCATGAGTTTCCCAATGCTGATGATGTTATGTTTCAAACTAGGGACAAAATAGAAATTCGAAACATAATTCTTCTCTCGCTTATTTGTTAGAATGTTGACTCTTCCTTTTCCCATGAAATAGACTTTTCTATCAATCCCTAATGTCACTTCAAATTTTTCACTTTCATCTACATTGGAAAACATTTATATGTACCCAGTGATGTGGTTGCTACACTTTGATTCTAGAAACCATAAATCTCCTTGTTTTTCTTGTGCTACATCTATCGTGGTTCTAATTTTCCTTTATGATATTTGCACTCGTATTTTTATTTATGTCATATTGCTTCTTTCTACATTCATTTTTCACAATGACCATACTTATTACAATAATGACATTGAACTTGATATTTATCATACCTCTAACCCTATGCTTGAATTTGGCCTGAGCCTTCACTTGGATTTTGATTATTGCCCCTTCTAATGGAACTTGAATGGAAACTTCTTCCACCTATGTGTGGGATTCAACCTCTTCCTCTATAATTTGATGATCCTCGACCTTTACTTTGACCAAATGAAACTTGTGTCTTGAAAGCATGTTGTAATGAGGATTTCGTTGCTTTTTTCAGTCTATGTTGATCATAAATTAGTGATGCATGAAGCTCATCCACTGAAAATTTTGAGAGATCCTCTGTCTCTTCTATGACCACAACTATGGCATCAAATCTTGTTCGCAGACTTCTCATAATTTTATCAAATATTCTCCTTTCCTCAAGTGTCTCACCATGAGACCTGATTCGAGTAACTAGCCCAATTACCTGTGTAGAAAATGAGTCTACATTATCATACTATTTCATAAAAATTGTCTCAAAATATCTTCTCGCATTTGTAGTTTTGTTTTCTTCACCTTTGCCATGACTTGGTAGGCTATCTGGAGGGTATCCCATGCTTACTTGAACTTTTTTGCTACAGTCCTTGGGAAGATACTTTCCTGAACAACTTGAAAGTTGTAGAAGAGAGCTTTGGAGTCCTTCTTCTTGTTGTCTCTCACCAAATCATTTTATTCCTGTATCAAAGAATTGTATGCTACTGCATGAAATGATTCTCCACCAATTCCAAAATGTCTTGTGAAGAAAATAGAGCCTTTAGTGTTATAGCATATTTTTTTTCATTAAACTAACATATTTGTGGATTAGTCAAGATTGTGCTTGTTGTTATCATTTTCCATATGTCAAAAATTAAAGGGAAAGGGAATTCTTTCCTCAACACTCAGTAGATATCTTTCTCAAAACAATCGAGTCCAAGAAATTAAAACATGTGAGTTTTCCTTTTAATACTGACTCGTCGAAATTTAAAACCTGTTGACTTGGGGAGCAATAACGGAGTAAATTTTTTTAAATATTTACTCACAGTGAATGGTGGTGGTAAAAACCATACTCAAATTTGGAGAACCATATGGCCACTAACCAAAATTTATATTCTGATTTCAAAAACCAAACTTTATATTATGATTTCAAAAACACAAATTTCTAACAAATTTACTCGCACGAAACAAAGTAAGAAAAATGGTGGTGGTAAAAACCATACGTTAAATTTCAAGAACCATATGGCCAATAACCAAAATTTATATTCTGATTTCAAAATCCAAACTTTATATCATGATTTCAAAAACACAAGAAGTAATTCATACTCACAGAGAAACAAAGTAAAATAGAATGGGTGAAATTTCGAGAACCACATTTCAAAGCCACAAAAAGTAATTTATATGGAATTTGTCACTCATTCACCAATAAAACAAGAGTTTTTACTCAGATTCACCAGAGGTTGGTGAGTAGTACACAAAAAAAACTTGTAACAAACTTCCAACAGTTCATTAAATTCTAATTTTCCTTTAATAGTTCAATATGGGACTAATCAGAGTTTATATTATTATTTCAAAAACGGCTAACAAACTTCCAACCCTTCATTAAATTCCCATTTAACTTTAATAGTTCAATCTTTTGCGAAATGGGTAATTGTCCTACTATTTTGCAGAAAAATATTTACATGTTTGTTTCTTTCTTTTGAATTAACAGTACATGAAGTCTTGTATTTTTCCTTTGTTTCTGCTTAACTTTTATACATGTTTAGTTTACGTGCATCCACTATCCAGTCACTCACGTCGCGTGTGCTTCATTGAAAAGAAAACAAAACTTTGCAGTTATCTTTCAGCTATGGAATTTTTATTTTAATATTTCGATAGCCATTCTAATACAGGTATGTACTGCTTTTCTCTTTTATTAATTTTTTCGACCATTACGGATGCAAAGAAGAATCGAAATGAAGGAAATAATGAGGCCGTGCTGCGCAGGTTAAGATTCACATAGAAGTGACATTCCTCTGTGGTAGATTACATCATTTAACGTTAAAATCATACAAAAATTTAAATAAATTTTTTATAAAGTATATTTATATGTATATAATCATACATACAATTATATATATATATATATATATATATATATATATATATTTTAATAAATTTAAATTAATAATTATTTTATTATGTATAAAGAAGTAAAATTTATATATAATATAAATAATATTATTAAAAATTAAAATGATGTTTATTAAAAATATATTTTAAGAAATAAATTTAGTGAATGTGAAACTGCAAATACCAATTAACATTTTAAATTTTATAGGATTCAGTGACTTAATATGTTACCCATGTTGTAAAACATTATATAATGTAATATTATGTTATTTTCACTGCATGAAATTATTTAAATTAAAATTAAAATAAAATTTTCAAACTAAAAATAAAATTAAAAAATAATTATATATATATATGATAGGCTTACAATATATTCCTTTTAACATTAAAAAAAAGGAGTGTAGTGTGTGAGATTTCTCCTGGTTTTTGTTGAAATGAGAATGCCCTTTGTTGAAATGAGAATGCCCTTTTCTGGTTGGCCAACATAATCAAAAGTGAGCCACCTTCTGCTTTCGAGAATATTTTGAAATCAAAGTTGGGATGCCGGCTTAATATGTGGTCAAACCTTTACATTAAAAAAGAATGAACCACTTAGTTAGCTTTACATGGTTCTTTACTTATCATCAACAACCTACAGTTATTTACTTATCATTATTCAAACTCTCAACTAATTACACTTAATTAATATATATTCCATTTAAAAATGAGAACAGTTAAAAAATTCAGAACTTAATGGTGCGGCATGAGGTAGCGCATATAACGGTACTATTTTTCATAATGAATGAATGACGAATGGCGGAATTGAAACATAATAAACACGACGGAAATCTATTGGAATCTGTTCCTTTTATTATATGGGAGAGAGGAGTGGTTTCATTTCGCTAGCCCGGAGAGGAAATGAGAAAAGCCTAGAGGCGCCGCGTGCTGAGGCGAGATTGTGGGATTTTTGTTTTATGCACCTTTTTAATCTTAGGCGTTTTGAGCTTTGATTTGATTTTTCCAGTCCCTTCTTTTCCTTTTCCGTTTACTGTAGAAGAAAGTAACCATTACAAGGAGAGGGTAACTTTTATTCACGTTTAGTTTTCATTCATTAGGTTTCCAGTCACCCATGTGTTTTGTAGATCATTGTAAAGAATGTTCTGCAGTTTCGATGGGGTTTAATGCACAGTTGCCTCTGTTTTTAACCGCAGCGGCAACGATTCCTTCTTCTTTTTTTAAATATTTGTTCTTTTGAGAATTTTGTTAACATGAAATTAAAATAATTCTATATTAATTAAATTTTATTATTAATATCTTAAAATTTTGTAAAAAATTCAAATTAAATAATAAAAATTCAAATTTTCATTAAATTCATATTCAACAAACCAAAATGTTATGTTTAGAAATTTAAATAAAATTTGCATTAAATTCACGTTCAACTAACCAAAATGTTATGTTTAGAACTTTAATTTAGATTTGCATTAAATTCGCATTCAACAAACCAAAATGTTATTTTTAGAAATAAAATTCAAATTTATATTTTAAATATATAGGTACTCTATAACTGAATATGGCAGAATGTTAGCATTATTACGTAATATAATATTATGTTTATTCAGTTAAATAGTTTAAAATAAAACTAAAACACATTATTTAAAATAAAATAAAATTTTAAAATAATAATTATCAATAAAGGAGTGAAGTGTAACGTGTGAGATTGTTGTGAGTCTTCGTTGAGAGAAGAGTGCCCTTTTCTGGTCTGAGAACAGAAGCAAAAGTTAGCCTCGTTGTGGCTTTCAAAATATTTTGAAATTAAAGTTGGAATGTCAGATTGCTTTAAGAACAATTTGAACATATCTGTCTCTCTATGTGGTCAATCGCTTTTGCAACAGAATCATTTAGTTTTGTGTACATGATTGTTTACTTATAAACCAATTAGAATTAAAATTAAAATTAACATTTAATTAAACAGCCTAAGCATGAAGTGGCCTGCCCATTCATTAAAAATTCAAAACGAGGGAGCACATATAACGGCACTATTTGCCATCGTGGATAACAGGTGGCGCAATTCAAACGTAATAAACACATTTAATTAAAAAGCCTAACCATAAAGCGGCGTGCAAATTCAGTAAAAATTCAAAACGAGGGAGCGCATATTCGCCGTCGTGGATGACAGGTGGCGCAATTCAAACGTAATAAACACGTTGGAAATCTATCTGAATGCGTTCTGGTTATTGCTTTTGTTAAATGCAACAGAGAAGTGGTTTCATTTCGCTCGCTAGGAGATGAAATGAGGAAAAAGGAGAGGAACCGCCACGACATGAAATGAAGAAAAAAAGGAAAGGAGCGGCGACGTGACGCAATTTTGTGGGGTTTTTGTTTTATTATGTGATAATTGTTGCTCAGATTAGCAGTTCGTGGTTTGAAGACTTGATTGAATGTTAAACATATAATTACTCTCATGCAGTTAAGTGGAGTTAGTTAGTTGAGTTGAGTTTCAGTTATATTTGGTGAGCGAGTTAGCGAGTTGATTAAGTCCAGTTTTGTGTGAGAGTGTTTGCATGTCAATTAGGTTAAATACCCTTCACGGGTTCAGTGTTTTCAAAAGAGAGTAAGAGAGTTTTATGATTCAGATTTTATGATTAATAGAAGAGCAGCAGCTCATTGTTCGTGTGTGAATTATTCGTGTTATTTGTGTGATTAAATCCTCTGTCTCTCCAAAAAATTGGTATCGGAGCTGAGGAAGGATCAGAGATCCGTGGGCGAGCAGAACCCGTAAGCAGGCCAAAAGCAAAAGGCCGAAATTTTTTTTTTACACAATTTTTTTTTTTTTTTTTTACTCGCGGTCCGCACGTTTTTAGTGCCGAACCTGCGGAGATCCGCAAGGAGGGATCGCAACCTCTCCCAAAGAGAGCTGCGGACATTCGACAAAGTTACGCAATTCTGGAATTTCCGGTTGAAACCGCGCCCTAGCCCTTATCGGGAGTGCGGAACAGAAACGCAGCATAGCCCTTATCGGAGTGCGGAACGCTGTTAAAAAAATTTTACACAGCGAAAAGCCGTGTTGAACGAGTCAACGAACGGCAGCACGCATACGTAAAATTTATTTTGAAAAGTTACATAGTGTGTTACCTTTCGAAGTGCGTGTGGCATATTTATGTTTTTGAAATCACAAACCAGCATACGTGGATGAGCTTTTTCGACTTACTAAAAAATATTTGTTTTTGCAATCAAAATACACAATACGTGTGAGTATTCATAAGAGATTTTATATATAATCTTTTTTATAAAGATTCATATATAACAAAAAAATCAAAGGTTTTTTTTTATAAAGGTGTTTTATAAACTTTTATAAAAATACAAAGGATTTTTTATGAAGGTTTTTTAGACTTTTATAAAAATAAGGGACAAGAATTTATTTATTTTTTATAAAATCTAGGGTTTTACTGAGAGAATTTTTTTTACAAAAAAAAGAAGAGAGAACTTTAGGGTTTTTTGTCAGAGACAATTTTTTTTGAGGCAAGATGGCCACATCAAATTTTCAGCCACAAATTCCATCTTTCAATGGGAAAGACTACGATATGTGGGCCATTAAGATGGAGACTATGCTCAAAGCCCATGATGTTTGGGATAATGTCAAGTATGGGTTTGCAGAACCTCAAGATGAGGCAGAAGAACGAGCCCTCAGTAATGCAGAGAGGGACCAGTGGAAGAAAGATAAGCGGAAGAATGCGCAAGCATTGCTTCTGATCCAGCAGGGAGTAGATCGAGCCGTGTTCCAGAAGATCATGATAACCTCGTCAGCAAAAGAGGCATGGGACACCTTGGCGACAAGCTATCAAGGTATGGCTAAAGTTAACATCGTTAAATTGCAGAACACCAGGAGAGACTTTGAAAGTCTGCAGATGAAGGAGACAGAGGACATTGATTCCTTCATGAATAGGGTCATGTCTATCGTCAATCAGTTAAAAATATATGGCGAAGATGTTCAAGATCGAACAGTGATTGAGAAGGTTCTTCGATCCCTGTCTACCAAATTTGATGTTGTGGTAGCAGCCATAGAAGAAGCAAAGGACTTGGAAAAACTCACAATTGATGAGTTGATGGGATCCCTTCTATCGCATGAGGCAAGGATAGACAGAAATAAGGATTCCACTTTAGAAACAGCCTTCCAAAGTCAAGTCTATATTTCAAGAGGTCGAGGAAGAAGTCGATCAAGAGGCAGAGGACGAGGCAACAACTATGGCGGTCACAGAGATGGCCGAGATGATCATGAGCATCAACGTGGAAGCAGCAGCAGCAGAAGCTTTCATAACAATCAAAGGTCTGACAAATCAAAGGTAAAGTGCTATTACTGCAATATATTTGGTCATTATGCTCGTGATTGTAGGAAGAAGATTGCAGATCAAGGCAATTAGAGAGCTAATGTTAGTAAAAAAAATATTAACTCTATGTTTCTAGCATGCAACACCATGCATGCACCGTCTGATAAGGTCTGGCTATTAGACAGTGGTTGCAGTAACCACATGACAGGCAACAAGAATTTGGTTGCCAATTTGGATGTCTCAGTGAAGAAAAAGGTAAATTTGGGAACTGATAAGACCGTGGCTATAGATCGCAAAGGAGTTGTCAACATTGAGACCAAGCAGGGGGAGCCAAAGACCATATCAGAGGTATATTATGTCTCTGGACTCAAACACAATTTGATTAGTGTTGGTCAACTGATGCAGAAAGGATAGAAAGTTATCTTTCATGGGCAACAATGTGTTATTTACGACAAATCCCCAAGAAAGCAGCTGATTGCAAAGGTGCAGATGATGAGGAACAGACTCTTTCCTCTCATTATGAACTACAATAATCAGGTTAGTTATTTTACAACTACATGTTCTGATGCATACTAGTTATGGCACTTTTGGTTTGGACACTTGCATTTTTCCGGTTTAAGATTATTGCAGCAGAAATAGATGGTCAGAGGTTTACCTCCCATCAAATAACCTGCTAGCACTTGTGAGTGTTGCATCTTGGCAAAGCAACACCGTGAAAGTTTTCTGAAAGGAGTTTCTTACAGAGCAAAGAAACCACTTTAATTGGTGCATACTGACTTGTGTGGACCTATGAGGACATAGTCAATTGGTGGAAGCTATTACTTCCTCACCTTTATTAATGATTATAGTCGAAAGACTTGGGTTTACTTTTTGAAGAAGAAGTCTGAAACTTTTGCAAAGTTCAAGGAGTTCAAAGCTTTGGTGGAGAACCAAAGTGATCAACAGATCAAGGTATTGAGATCGGATCGTGGTGGAGAATACAATTCGAAGGCATTCCATGAGTACTGCAAACAACATGGAATCAGAAGACAGTTTACAACCAGATACACACCACAGAAGAATGGTGTAGCAGAGAGGAAGAACCGAACAATCATGAACATGACAAGGAGCATGTTGAAAGAAAGACACCTGTCGAATGAGTATTGGGCAGAAGAAGTTGCATGTGTTGTTTATGTGATAAACAAATCTCCTACAAAGAGCGTGATGAACAGAGTTCCAGAAGAAGCATGGTCAGGTATGTCATGCAGTGTATCTCATTTCAAAGTTTTTGGATGTGTAGCCTATGCACATGTGCCTAAGAAAATAAGAGGCAAATTAGATGATCAAAGTGAAAAATGTATATTTACTCATTATAGTGAGCAGTGAAAAGCTTACAAATTGTATAACCCTATCACAAAGAAAACAATCATTAGCAGAGATGTTATTTTCAAAGAACAAGAGTCATGGAATGGGACTGTAGACACACTAACCGATGCTCAAACACCATTGATGGAGGATTCTCTTGTAAAAGAAGAGGAGAAACAAGAACCAAGAGAGCAGACACCAAACAAAGTCACACCAGCAAATACTCCAAGATATTCAGAGCAGCATGGATCTTCAAGCAGATCCACAAACCAGAATTCTCCAAGCAGTGAATCAGGTAATGAATCAAGTACTGGTAAGAAAAAGATGAAAAGTTTGAAAGATATTTATGATGATTTGGATGTTAGTTCAAATTTTGCATTGTTGGCATTCCAACCTTCCTCTTTTGAAGAAGCAATTAGAGATGACAACTGGGTGCAATCCATGGATGAAGAGATGAATTTAATTGAAAAGAATGATACATGGGATTTGGTTGATTTACCAAACGATAAAAATCTCATTGGTGTGAAGTGGGTATATAAGACCAAAGTGAATGAGAAAGGTGAGATTGACAGATTTAAAGCAAGACTTGTAGCAAAAGGATTCTCGTAGCAACCGGGAATAGACTTTGGAGAAAATTTTTCTTCGGTCGCTAGATTGGATACTGTAAGAGCAGTTCTAGCAACACCAGCTCAGAAAAAGTGGAAAGTATATCAGATTGATGTCAAATCAGCCTTCTTGAATGGAATTTTGGAAGAAGAAATTTATGTGCAGCAGCCTCTAGGTTATGAAGTTGAAGGAAAAGAAGATAAAGTTTACAGATTGAAGAAAGTGCTCTATGGACTGAAGCAAGCACCTAGAGCATGGTATAGCAAAATCGACAGTTATATGAGCAAGAATGGATTTTGTAGAAGCATCATTGAGCCTACCTTATACACAAAGGTAAATGACCATGGACAGATTTTTATAGTTTGCTTATATGTTGATGATATGATTTTTACAGGTGATCTTGAAATAGATGAATTTAAAGCAGCCATGATGAAAGAATTTGAGATGAAAGATCTAGGTCTCATGAAATATTTTCTTGGCATTGAAGTTGAGAAATCTGAAAAAGGCATTTTTATTTGTCAAAATAAGTATGCAACAGATTTGCTGAAAATATTCAAGATGGATAATTCCAAACCTGTACCTACACCAGTTGCAATGGGTACAAATTTAAGTAAGGATGATGAAGGTGCAGATGTCAATCCAACTCTATTCAAAATATTGGTTGGCAACCTCATGTATCTCACAGCGACAAGACCAGATATAATGCAGGGAGTGAGTCTAATTTCCAAATTCATGGAGAATCCAAAAGACACACATTAGAGTGTTGGAAAAAGAATTCTAAGATACATAGCAGGAACAAGAAATTATGGCATAATGTATGCAAGTACAGAAAAGAAAGAATTGATTGGATATAAAGATAGTGATTTTGTAGGAAGTTTGGATGATCGGAAGAGCACATTGGGTTATGTTTTCCATCTCGGTTCAGGAGTGATAGCATGGGCATCTAAGAAACAGCCTATTGTTACACTATCATCAACAGAAGTAGAATATGTAGCAGCAACTTCAACAACATGTCAAGCAGTATGGTTAAGAAGAGTATTGGATGGACTCAAGCAGAAACAACAAGGATCAACAATGATATACTGTGACAACACATCAGCAATTGCACTATCCAAGAATAGTGTGTTTCATCAAAAGAGCAAGCATATTGATACTAGATATCATTTTATTCGAGAACTTGTGAACAATGGAGAAGTTCACTTGAAGCCTTGTAGAACGAGTTATCAATTGGCTGATATCTTTACGAAGCCATTAGTAGTAGATTTGTTTGAGTTCCACCAAAGAAACTTGGGTGTTGTAAGCCTAGCTGAGACATAGACCAGCAGGCATATTTGAGTTGTCATGAGTTATGTTTTAGTTTAGCGGTCGTAATTAAGGGGGAGTGTTAAAATATATAATTACTTCCCGCACGTAGAGTTAGAGTTGAGTGAATTATACAATAAGTTAAGTGAATTAGTTGAGTTGAGTTACAGTTATATTTGGTCATTGAGTTAGAGAGTGAGTTAAGCGAGTTGATCAAATTCAGTTATGTGTAAGAGTGTGTGCATGTCAATTAGATTAAATACACTTTAAACTTTCATTGTATTAAGTGAGTTTTATGATTCAAAGTGTTTTAGATTAATTGAAGAGCTGCAACTCATTGTTCATGTGTGAAATATTTGTGTTATTTATGTGATTGAATCCTCTGTCTTTCCAACATATTTTGTGTTGATGCAGTGCACCTTGTTGATTTGTCCTTTTTCATTTTTTATTTCTTCTTCTTTTTTCTTAGTCTGTGAATGCTTTAGCAATATCCATCATTATTTCTCAGTTCTTTCTCGTAGTATATTCGTGGGCTTTTCTTTTATTTTATTGTTTATATTTTCTTCTGTCTGGGAGATGGGTGGCTGGCCTTCTTACTCCCTATAGCCATGGTTATTGTACATATCACATATTGTCTAACTGTTTATTTTGCACATCCCACATGCACTGTTTCTTTTGGGTATATTTTTTTGTGCACGTGCAGGCTTAGAAAAGATTGTTGAGGAGCTCCAGTCGAAACATTGGACTACCATAATGTTAATACTCAACTCTGAAGGATACTTATTTGAGGTATTTCTCATATAATTTACACTGAGATCTACTCTAGATTCTAAATAATTTATATTGTATTTTCAATAAAAAATTAGGTAAGCTATTCTGGAAACAAAGTTACAAAAATAAATTAAAACCATATTTCTTTGTTGGATTCTCCCTCTTGAATGTTTTTTCCCTGTTTTCTACTTGGATTCTTAACGAAATCCTAAGTAAGCTTCCCTCTCTCCTAACCAAATTTTAAATCACCTTTCCCAACAGTATTCCACATTCGTGACTACTTGACATGATATTCTCTCTTAAGAAGTTCAGGCTTTATTTTAATTTTTTGATGTAAACCTTATATTCCATGGAGAGCGTGGAGATGATGAGCATGTCCCCGTATTGAGGCAACTTATGGGTGAAACAAGCATTCAAAAGTCGAAACTGATTAAGAAAAAATAAAACCAAGACCACATCACTATCATTTTTATAAGTTTTTAAGTGTTGTTGTAGAAACAATTCACATAATCAACACCAAACGCCTTTCTAAGTAAAAGGATAAAAGCTCCATGGCTTCTGGTTCGGGGACAATAACCTTGTATGCTGATTCTTTCCTTCATTTACGTTTTCGTCAGCTTATTGAGAATTTTGATGATCCATTTCAATATCCAAATATCAATAGTTATTATACATATATCGTTATATTTCAAAGGTCAGTAATTAGATATACATAAATATTTTATATCTATTTGAGGCTGGATGATAAAATTGTATTGTGTTTTTTTTAACAATCAAGAAAGTGACCTTAAGAAAGTGCTATTTTATTAGAGGAAGAAACAACATAGTTTCAACATATTTTTTTTTGTTTGTAATTTGGCTTTTCACAATCACTATGCAGATGGGATTTTATGGTGAGATCTTACTCTGTTTAAAGTAAACGTTTATTCACGATCAGTTTGGGTAATTTTTTATTATAAAGTATTATTTTTTTAGTCACAATTAAATTAAATTGTAAATAATATTTATTATTGATATATTTAAATGATATTTTGTGCATTTTATGTTATTAGATTGGGGAGAAACGAGTATTTTGAGGAAACTTCATTTAATTGTTTTGAATATGAAGTAGATGTATTTTTTGGTTTTTATTTTTTTAGAAATATATTTGAGATATATACTATATTTTCAGATTTAAAAAGAAAATTAAAGTTTATTCAATAGTAGTTAGTAGACGAGAAGAAAATGATTATGAAAAATAGTATATTTTGATTGAAAATTTCAATTTTAATTTGATTTTATTTTTATGTAAATTTGTTTGTACTTTCTTATATATTATACATATTAGCTTTCAATATTTTAGTGTATTTTAGAGCAAAGAGGTATAGAGGAAGATGAAAGAAGATAAATGTGAAGATGGGAATGTGGGTAAATAGTGAGGATGGGAAAGTGGGGAAGAGATAGGAAGAGGAAGACAAGAAAAGAGAGAGTGAGTTATTGGGTGTACATGTGTGTGAGAGAGAGTAAGAGAAGAAGATAGTGATAATAAGATGAAAGAAGATAAATGTGAAGAGGGAAATGTGGCTAGATAGTGAGAATGGGAAAGTGGGGAAGAGATAGGAAGAGGGAGACAAGAGGAGAGAGTTAGCAAGTGGGTCTGCATGTGTGAGAGATTGAGGGAGAGAAGGAGATGAGTGATAGGGTGAGAGACATGGAAAAGGATATCTCTAGTGGGAGAGAGAGGTAAAAAGAGAGATTAGTAGAGTGAGAAAGCGATGTCAAAGACAGAGGGGAAGATGGAGAGAAAGAGGGAGTGAGGGGCAGAGAGATGTGGGTAGGGAGGCAGAGAGATAGAGCTTGAGATGGAATTTTCGAAAGACATATTAAGCAAGGTAAGTAAGGATAGTAGGAGAGGAAGGGAGAGGGACAAAGGTAGAGAGATGGGCAGTGAGGAGAGAGAGAGGGAGGAGGAGAAAGAGAGAGAGAGAGAGGGGGAGAGGGAAGGGAAGGAGGAGGGGGCAGAGAGTGAGAGGGAGGAGGAGAAGGAGGAAGGGGGGGGGGCCGGGCGGGAGGAGGGGGAAGGAGTGAGGAGGAGAGAGGGGAGGGGCTGGGAGAAAGGACTTTGAGACAGAATTTTAGAAAAGTTATATTAAACAGGCAAGCCGGGGCTAGTGGGAGAGAAAGTGAGAGGGACAAAGGTAGAGAGATGGGCAGTGAGGATAGAGAGAGAGAGAGACGGGGGGGGGAGGAGGAGAAAGAGAAATAGAGAGAGGGGGGGAGGGGGGAAGACGGGGAGGTGGGAGAGAGGGAAGGGGAGCAGGAGAAAGAGAGAGAGGGGGGGGGGGGTGGGGAGGGGGGCAGAGGGGGAGGTGGGAGAGAGGGAAGGGGAGGAGGAGAAAGAGAGAGAGGGGGGGGGGAGGGGTGAAGGGAGAGGGAGGGGGGAGAGAGAGAAGGGTAGGAGGAGGGGGCAGCGAGTGAGAGGGAGGAGGAGGTGGAGGAAGGTGAGAGGGAGAGGGAAGGGGGAGAGGTTGGGGAGGAGGTGGAGGTGGAGGGGGAGGTGTAGGGGGAGAGAGGGAGGTGGAGGTGGAGGGGGAGGGGGAGAGAGGGAGGGAGAGAGAGAAGGAGGGAGGGGGAGGGGAGGGAGAGGGAGGGACACCGAGTGAGAGGGAGGAGGAGGAAGGTGAGAGTGGGAGGGAAAGGGATGGGGGGATAGAGGGGGAGAGGGAGAGAGAAAGAGAGAGAGAGGGGAGGGGGGGAGGGAGAGAGGGGAGGAGGAGGGGGCAGCGAGTGAGAGGGAGGGGGAGAGGGGAGAGAGAGAAGGGGAGGAGGATGGGGCAGCGAGTGAGAGGGAGGAGGAGGAGGAGGAAGGTGAGATGGAGAGGGAGAGGGAATGGGGAGAGAGGGAGAGGGAGAGGTAGGGGAGGAGGGGGAGGGGGAGAGGGAGGGGGGAGATAGGGTGGCGAAGGAGAGGGAGGGAGAGAGAGGGAGAGGTAGGGGAGAAGGTGGAGGGGGAGGGGAGGAAGAGGGAGGGGAGGGAGAGGGAGATGGACACCGAGTGAGTGGGAGGAGGAGGAAGGTGAGAGGGGAAGGGAGAGGGAGGGGGAGGTAGGGAGGTGGAGGGGGATGGGGAGAGAGGGAGGCGAATGAGAGAGAGAGAGAAAGAGAGAGAGAGGGGGAGGAGGAGAAAGAGAGAGAGAGAGGGGGGGTGGAGGGAGAGGGAGGGGGAGGAAGGGAGGTGGAGGGGGATGGGGAGAGAGGGAGGTGAATGAGAGAGAGAGAGAAAGAGAGAGAGAGGGGGAGGAGGAGAAAGAGAGAGAGAGATGGGGGAGAGAGGGGGAGGGAGAGGTAGGGGGAGGGGGGAGGGAGGGGGAGGGAGGGAGGTGGAGGGGGATGGGGAGAGAGATAGGCGAATGAGAGAGAGCGAGAGAGAAAGAGAGAGAGAGGGGGAGGAGGAGAAAGAGAGAGAGAGAGGGGGGAGAGAGGGGGAGGGAGAGGTAGGGGGAGGGGGCAGCGAGTGAGAGGGAGGAGGAGGAGGAAGGTGAGAGGTAGAGGGAGAGGGAGGGGGGAGAGAGGGGGAGGGAGAGGTAGGGGGAGAGGGGAGAGAGAGGGAGAGGGAGAGGTAGGGGAGGAGGTGGAGGGGGAGGGGGAGAGAGGGAGGCGAAGGAGAGGGAGGGAGAGAGAGGTGGAGGGGGAGGGGGAGAGAGGGAGGCGAAGGAGAGGGAGGGAGAGAGAGGAGGAGGGGGGAGGAGGAGGGGGGTGAGGGGAGGAAGAGGGAGGGGAGGGAGAGGGAGTGGGAAGAGGAGAGAGCGAGGTGGAGGAGAGGGAGGGAGAGAGAGGAGGAGGGATGGGGAGGAGGAGGAGGAGGGGGAGGGGAGGGAGAGGGAGAGGGTTTCTTTCCTTCATTCCAGTGTGCTGATTGCATTGCTTGCCTTCCTTCCAGTGAGCAGTGCTAGTGAGAAAAGCTAGCTGTTAGTCCAGCGAGAGGCGGTTAGTCCATGTCGTGAAACACATGGGGAGTGTTGAACTTAATGTTCAACAATCTCCCCCCCAACGTGAGCCAGGTGAGTTTCGAACTCGAGACGTGTCTCTTTGATACCACTTGTTGAAATCACGATTGTTGTTAGACCAAAACCCGCAGGTGTTAGTCTCTGCTACAATCACCAGAGTTAGGATCCACGAGAGGCGGTTAGCGCATGTCGCGAAACACACGGGGAGCGTTGAACCCAATGTCCAACAAAATTATTGTAAACATTTAACATTCATATTTCAGCTCAATTAAAAAATGATTCCTTATGGTACAAAGATCACTTATATATTTGTAAGAATTCCCAACTAAAACAAAATATTCTTTTGGAATTGTACACTTCTCCCTTAGGAGGACACTCAAGAATTTTAAAAACTTACCACAGGGTGAAGAAGTTTTTTTTTGAGATGGCCCTAAATGTGATATTCAAAAATTTTTAGCGGAATGTTTGGTTTGCCAAACATTTATTAGAGAAAGCATATTTAAATGAAAATTTAAATTTGGTACTTTCAAAATTACAAAGTAATCCTTCTCCAAGGGACGTGTCCCTTCATAGGCTCAGGCACTATAAATTGAAGTTGGTATTTTCTATTTGAGATCAATAAAGTGAGTGAAGTTTGAGTGGTTGATATGGAAATAAATCGATCCATGGTCCGTAAAACAATCAATCTTTTTGTGGTGTTCATGGTAAAAAATTCTTCTATGTTTTCATATTAGAGGCTCACATTCTATTACAAGGCTCATATTCTATTTCAAAGGCCGCATTATCTTATAGGACTCACATTCCAATACAAAGGGCACACTTTCTAATTTATTGGTTGTATTCTCATTGAATCATGTTTCAGTTACTTGTAATCTATGTAGTAGCTCGCTCCAGTTATGACATGAATTATCTGTGGAAGCACACTCTTCCTGGTTACCATATCATAGTGACATGATATTGACTCATTGGCTTTGTTTGACTATAATTTAGTATCCCTTGCATGACTATGGAGAATCACTTCACTATAGTGACTGCGATAATAGGGATATGAATCGCATTCATAACTGTGGTGATTGAGACCACTGTAGCTCCTTAATATCATAATAATTATAGTTTATAGTGGAATTGTGGTTCACAGCATAGCTAATTACAATGAACCATTTTCTAAAGGGTCGCATTCTCTTAACTATAATCCATAACACACACATTTTCATAAAAAAATATGTGTTGTGGCATCATGGTTGGAGTTACTCTATTAGTGGAATCATGGTCCTTTGTAGTGGCATCATTTTTCAATATGGTGGCATCGTGGAAGTACATATTTTGTGTTCATCATGTAACTAAAGTGAGACTCTTATATATGACTTTTTTATGTTGAACATTATATTGATATAGAAAGGTCGAAAGTATGATAGAACAATCGTATCGAACATAACAATGATCTAGATATGTGTAATGACTCAGAGATTCATTTTTAATTTAGATATGGTAGTAAATATTAGATATTAAAGTGACAATTTTTATACCATGAAGGAAAGGACCCTAGCCATTTAGGGTTATTTTAATGTGTCGTTATTCATGATCTTGCTCTTATATGATATTACTGCCTTTATTAAATAGTAATTCAATGATCCATGTGTTAGAGGCATGTTTAAAAATGATTGGGAAACTATGATAGAGACTGTGAAAATAGCCATGTCATGATAATAACCTTATTCATGAAAGTAACCTTGGTGCAATGACAATGATTCTCCAAACAATACAATGATAAGGTGAAAGTATATAGGAAAAAAATTTGGTGACCTTAATGACAATGTTGATCTATATTACAGTGAGACAATGACCAAATTTTATAGCAATGATGATGACAACATACAATGATATGGAAATAACTCTCTAGATATCAAATTGTTCAATTTACAAATGTCATTGTGAACTAACTTTGGTGGGCCCTAAAAGACCTGATATGTTAAATGCTAAGTTGCACGAAGCGCTGGAAGTTTATGAAATGGGTAGGGTTGGAAACGTGACCGCCCAAAAATCGAAATTATATATATATATATATATATATATATATATATATATATTTTTTAAAATAAGTTAAAACACAACTTGCAAGAAAAAAAGAATGAGACATGTAAAACCCGATCTATGTTAACTCTCATAAATCATTAAATCATTTGAAATCCAATATCATCATTTATAAAGGAGGTTGTACATCCAAGATTATAATATTAACCAATACACATGAGGCTTTACATCTAAAATTATCTTTTATACATGGTTATATGTGCTAAAAATGAATCTATTTTGGGCATAGAAGGGCCCCACAACCTTCTTCGGTGGTTGAGTGAGCCTGCAAAAGAAAAAGGGTCATGGAAATGGGTCAAAATTAGTCTAAAATGGGGCAGAATTGGGATAAGACTCCATAGAAACCTATCAACGACGTTTCATTGGAATTTCCAAATCAGGAAACTCCACCCAAATGTTTCAACTTCATTTCAGTGGCGTTTTGGTGGCGTTTCAATGTTTCGATGAGTTTCGGGTACGAAGAGTCAAGACACCACCTCGGGGGCCGTTTCTTTCAACACATGTTCAATGCATCTCATTATGGATGTGCTTTGTGTCTCAACTAAAAAATTAATGAATATCCAATAGAAGAATACTCTGGATGGATTTTCACCTTTGAAGGGTTTTGCTGAGGTTCCGACAAAAATATTGATGTCTCTTTTGTGCATGCTTTTCTTCTAATGTTCGTTTATGTTTCGTTGTAATGTTTAAGTTGTTGCTCTTTCTACACAATTGCTAATAATTGAATATGTTGTGGGGTGAATGTTTAAAAATTCAATTATCAATAGAAAATAATAATATAGACCTAAAAAATAAACAGTTGAGTCACTATTTATCAATTATACACCAAGTGATTATATTACTCGTATTTACATAAATCTGAAATCATTGTTTTGTTTCATGTTGTTTCCGTTTTCTCATTACCATTTGAAAATGAATGTACATTATTGCATAAGTGTAGCTTATATGTTTCCTCAATAATCCATTAAAATAGATCAATAATGCATTCATTTCATCCATTGTGCAACACAAATGAATTTTGACGAGATTTTTAACCAAACAAATAATTTATGGAAGTCAATGAGAACCAATGAAAAGTTTCCATGTTTCCCTCGAGCATAGAAAAAGCTTGATTGGGTTAGTTTTATGGAAGAGAAGTGTGTATGTGTTTTTTATTGGAAGCATAGAAATATTTAGGATGAATAGGAGCATCTTTTGCTTCATAGTTGGGATGGAAAGTTCCACTCATGAAATTCTCTTCAAATAAATTAAAACACAAACCTTGATCATGAGGTTACAATTTTTGTGAGACATGTCCATATATGAGTCATGTCTTACATACAAGTGTTATCCATGAGAAACATGTGGAACATATATGGGATTAAGCTTACACATGTTTGAAAGATGGAGGCTCTCTGATTACTTATTATCTTTCTCTCCTCATATCCTATTTTTACAAGGTGAACCCATTCTGTATGTTCATGTGATGAAACTGTTGGGAAAGGAATAAAACTACGTGTCTCTTGGATTCAATTTACATAAAATATTATTTCGATGAAGATTAGGTCATCATAAAGAGGAAGGGTGGGTTGTGAAATATTTGGAAACTACTTATATCTAGTGTAAATTTGGATATCTAGTTGGTATTTAATTTTCATCATGTCTATTGAATGCATAAAATATGCAATCAACATGAACATGACCCCAAGAGAGTATGGGAATGAAAAATACACCTTATAAAAATATAAAAATACAACATTAATAACTTGATATATAGTTTTGATGTTGATTTTTTTAAAGAATAGAGGAGGAAAATATCAAATGGGATACCTAAAAAAATTTGAAATAAAACATAATAAAATTATATGACTAACTTTAACATTTATTTCACTTTCAAATTTTGATAAATAAATCGTTTATTATAAATCAATTTTTTTCAAAAAAAATCGTTAGATATAGACTATTTTTTATTTTTTTAAACAATATGCTTTTGAAAATCTACTCTAAGTGTTATTTTCTAATTTCTTAATTAGATCATTTCTTCCTGAAAAGGATAAAAAAATTTCTTGATTGGATAATGTATTCTTGAAAAAGATAAAAAGTTAAAAAATGATAGCATGTTAGAATATCAAAATAAAAAGTTAAAAAATGATAGCATGTTAGAATATCATTTTGATTGGATTCTAACTAGTTGCTCCAATTACCAATTTAGATTACTTATGAGAGTTAGACAATAATTGAAACTCCTAGTCATGTTTTATAGCTCACATTAACATTACTTTTCTAGATATCTTTACATAATCATTTACTTTCACATATATTTTTACATAATCATTGTTATGGTCGTAAAAAATTGTAAAGTAAATTAATGATTTTATAGTTGGAATCAAATTTACGAAGCTAATGAAGTGTTGAGACAATGAGTAATATTTTTCCATTTAAAATATTGAGAATGTATGAGGCGGGTTGTTATAGCACCCATCACAAGTTCAATTTCCTTCAGGGTGATGTATCTGGACATGTTGATAAATATAGAGTTAAAAAGAAAAAAAAGAGAAAATGAAAGGTACTGCCAAACTTATAATAATAATAATAGTTATATTAGATACAACTTTTCATTAGCGTATAAACATCTCTACTCTAATACATTCATGACTAATAAATAATAATTATTTAAAAACATATATATGAATATATTTGAAATCAATAATGATATGAATAACGTATATTAAACTATATAATTTTTTTAATGTAATTTATATGTAAATTTCAATAATTATAATTTTCAAAAAATAGAAAAAATCTAGTGTTTTGATCTATATAAAATTTAGTCACTTAGATTATAAAAATCAAAATTATCAACCATTATTATATTATATTAAATATCTTTATATCTTAAAAAAGCATAATTATATTTATTCTTCTATATTTCATGTTAAATAATACAAAATACCTTTATTATAGACACAGGTGATTAATATATTTAATATATTTAATATAAAGACTAAAATCAAAGTGTTACAACACTAGTTACATCCTTAATTTTCAATAACTAACGCGTGAAAAATAGTTAATATCCCATGGATGATTAAGAAATTTTACTATTTTAACATTAAATTGATGGTTAATAAATTTTATTCGCAAAATATCTAATTTAATTAATGAATTTTACCACACACCTCCTAAGTATATCATCGCATATTTTATAATTTAAATTTTAACATCAAATGAATGGTGGTTTACGTGCCTTACAAAATTTGAAGTCACTGACACGTCACGAGGCAATGCCACTCCTAACTTCAAAATGACCATCGACCAGGTCAGCAGTGTGGGCACCAGCAGAGTCTGGGATGGCAGGTGTATTAAAACGGCTATGATGTAGTTTGGGAGGGAAAGAGCGAATTTAAAAAACCATAGCCGTTGTGGGCAAGAATAAATGAATGCATGGGCATTAAAATGATTATGATGTGCTTTGGGAAAGTCAATTGAGAAAATCATAGCCGTTGAGTACATGAAGAAATGGATAAGCATTGATGTTTTCCATTCATCCAGAGACGCAAGCAAGCCCATATATAGGTGCACATCTGAGTTACAGCTGATGGTTAATCTCTTGGCATCGAGAAGGAGAATGCAAAGCCTTTGTGACACCAATGCGAATAGAGTACATAGAATCCTCACAATCCTCACCATGCATGTCGAAGCAATTCAAAGGAAATTTCTGTAAATTGGGAGCATGGTGGTTCATTTCGTCCAGGTGATCGAGCTCGGCATAGGAGTTATGTCATCAAGCTCCGATTCCATTAATGGTATATATACATATGGATTATCTCTATTCATGAAAATAGATATGTATTTATCTTCATCAATTTTGTATATTGCTAATCGCTTCTGCATTCAAACTGAGTAGAATTCCGCTACACAGCAGTGCATAGAGGATGGTGGGTTGTTGTGTTCGGTTGGGCTGAGCAGAGCACAGTAGAGTGCCATAGAGAACGGCATAGAGGGCGGTGGTTTACTGAGCAGAGCACAACAGACTGCTACAGAGCACGGCATAGAGGGCGGTGGGTTGTTGATTTTGTGCTGATACAGTGCACCTTGTTGATTTGTCCTTTTTCGTTTTTTATTTCTTCTTCTTTTTTCTTAGTCTGTGAATGCTTAAGCAATATCCATCTTTATTTCTCAGTTCTTGCTCGTATTATATTTTTGGGGTTTTCTTTTATTTTCTTTTTTTATTGTTTAGATTTTCTTCTCTCTGGGAGATGGGTGGTTGGACTTCTTATTGGAGGGGGATGGGGAGAGAGAGAGAGAAAGAGAGAGAGAGGGGGAGGAGGAGAAAAAGAGAGAGGGGGGGGAGTGGGGGGGAAGGGAGAGAGGGGAGAAGGGCAGGAGGAGGGGGCAGTGAGTGAGATGGAGGAGAAGGAGGAAGGTGAGAGGTAGAGAGAGAGGGAGGGGGGGGAGAGGGGGAGGAAGAGGGAGAGGGACAGGGAGAGGGGAGTGAGAGAAGGGGAGGAGGAGGAGGAGGAAGGTGAGAGGGAGAGGGAGAGGGAGAAGGAGGGGGGAGAGAGGGAGAGGTAGAGGTAGGGGAGGAGGTGGAGGGGTAGGGGGAGAGAGGGAGGCAGAGGAGAGGGATGGAGAGAGAGGAGGAGGGAGGGGGAGGAGGGGGGGGAGGTGAGGGAGAGGGAGATGGACACCGAGAGAGAGGGAGGAGCAGGAAGGTGAGAGGGGGAGGGAGAGGGAGGGAGGCATAGGGGAGGAGGTGGAGGGGGATGGGGAGAGAGGGAGGCGAAGAAGAGAGAGGGCAGAAGGGAGGGAGGAGGAGAAAGAGAGAGAGAGGGGGGGAGGAGGAGAAAGAGAGAGAGAGAGGGGGGGGAGGGAGAGAGCGCAGAAGGGGAGGAGAAGGGGGCAATGAGTGAGAGGGAGGAGGAGGAAACCGAGTGAGAGGGAGGAGGAGGAAGGTGAGAGGGGGAGGAAGAGGGATGGGGGAGGGAGGGAGGCGTAGGGGAGGAGGTGGAGGGGGATGGGGAGAGAGGAAGGCGAAGGAGAGAGACAAAGAGAGAGAGAGAGTGAGAGGGGGAGGAGGTGAAAGAGAGAGAGAGAGGGGGGGGGAGGGAGAGAGGGCAATGAGTGAGAGGGAGGAGGAGGAGGAAGGTGAGAGGTAAAGGGAGAGGGAGGGGGGAGAGAGGGGGAGGGAGAGGGAGAGGGAGGGGGAGGGTGGAGAGAGAGAAGGGGAGGAGGAGAGGGCAGCGAGTGAGAGGGAGGAGGAGGAGGAGGAAGGTGAGAGGGAGAGGGAGAGGGAGGGGAGCAGGTTGAGGGGCAGAGGGAGAGAGGGAGGCGAAGGAGAGGGAGGGAGAGAGGAGAGGAGGGAGGGGGAGGAGGAGGAGGAGGGGAGGGAGAGGGAGATGGAGAGGTAGGGGAGGAGGTGGAGGGGGAGGGGGAGAGAGGGAGGCAAAGGAGAGGGAGGGAGAGAGAGGAGGAGGGATGGGGAGGAGGAGGGGGAGGGGAGGAAGAGGGAGGTGAGGGAGAGGGAGAGGGTTGCTTGCCTTCCTTCCAATGTGCTGATTGGGTTGCTTTCCTTCCTTCCAGTGAGGAGTGCTAGTGAGAAAAGATAGCTATTATTTTAGTGAGAGGAGGTTAGTCCATGTCGTGAAACACATGGGGAGCGTTGAACCCAATGTTCAATAGTCTCCCCCCCAACGTGAGCCAGGTGAGTTTCGAACTCGAGACTTGTCTCTCTGATACCACTTGTTGAAATCACGATTGCTTTTAGACCAAAACCTGCAGGTGTTAGTCTCTACTACAATCACCAGAGTAAGGATCCACGAGAGGCGATTAGCCCATGTCGCGAAACACACGGGGAGAGTTGAACCCAATGTCCAACAAAATGATTGTAAACATTTAACATTCATATTTCAGCTCAATTAAAAAAATATTCCTTATGATACAAACATCACTTATATCTTTGTAAGAATTCCCAACTAAAACAAAATATTCTTTTGGAATTGTACACTTCTCCCTTAGGAGGACACTCAAGAATTTTAAAAACTTACCACAGGGTAAAGAATTTTTTTTTTGAGATGGCCCTAAATCTGATATTCAAAAATTTTTAGCAGAATGTTTGGTTTGCCAAAAATTTATTAGAGAAAGCATATTTAAATGAAAAATTAAATTTGGTACTTTCAAAATTACAAAGTAATCCTTCTCCAAGGGACGTGTCGCTTCATAGGCTCAGGCACTATAAATTGAAGTTGGTCTTATTCTATTTGAGATCAATAAAGTCAGTGAAGTTTGATTGGTTCATATGGAAATAAATTGATCCATGGGCCGTACAATAATCAATCTTTTTGTGGTGTTCATGGTAAAAAAATGTTCTATGTTTTCATATTAGAGGCTCACATTCTATTACAAGGCTCATATTCTATTTCAAAGGTCGCATTATCTTATAAGACTCACATTCCAATACAAAGGGCACACATTCTAATTTATTGGTTGTATTCTCATTGAATTGTGTTTCAGTTACTTGTAATCTGTGTAGTAACTTGCTCCAGTTATGACTTGAATTATCTGTGGAAGCACACTCTTCCTGGTTACCATATCATAGTGACATGATATTGACTCATTAGCTTTGCTTGACTATAATTTAGTATCCCATGCATGACTGTGGAGAATCACATCACTATAGTGACTAGGATAAAAGGGATATTAATCGCATTCATAACTGTGGTGATTGAGACTATTGTAGCTCCTTAATATCATAATAATTATAGTTTATAGTGGAATTGTGGTTCACAGCATAGCTAATTACAATGAACCATTTTCTAAAGGGTCGCATTCTCTGAACTATAATCCATAACACACACATTGTCATAAAAAAATATGTGTTGTGGCATCATGGTTGGTGTTACTCTATTAGTGGAATCATGGTCCTTTGTAGTGGCATCATTTTTCAATATAGTGGCATCGTGGAAGTACATATTTTGTGTTCATCTTGTAACTTTGATATGACTTGCATCAATGACGTGTAAAGTGTATATGTCATAAGCTTACACTATACTTTGTGAACAGTCACCTGTTGACATAAATACTATGATATAAACTACAGTGAGACTCTTATATATGACTTTGTTATGTTGAACATTATATTGATATGGAAAGGTCGAAAGTATGATAGAATAATCGTATGGAACATAACAATGATCTAGATATGTGTAATGACTCAGAGATTCATTTTTAATTTTGATATGGTAGTAAATATTAGATATTAAAGTGACAATTTTTATACCATGAAGGAAAGGACCCTAACCATTTAGGGTTATTTTAATGTGTCATTATTCGTGATCTTTCTCTTATATGATATTACTGCCTTTATTAAATAGTAATTCAGTGATCCAAGTGTTAGAGGCATGTTTAATAATGATTGGGAAACTATGATAGAGACTGTGAAAATAGCCATGTCATGATAATAACCTTATTCATGACAGTAACCTTGGTGCAAGGACAATGAGTCTCCAAACAATACAATGATGAGGTGAAAGTATATAGGAAAAAGAGTTGGTTACCTTAATGACAATGTTGATCTATATTACAATGAGACAATGACCAAATTGTATAACAATGATGATGACAACATACAATGATATGGAAATAACTCTCTAGATATCAAATTGTTCAATTTACAAATGTCATTGTGAACTAACTTTGGTGGGCCCTAAAAGACCTGATATGTTAAATGCTAAGTTGCACGAAGTGCTGAAACCTTTGGAAGTTTATGAAATGGGTATGGTTGGAAACGTGACCGCCCAAAAATGGAAATGTTTTATATATATATATATATATATATATATATATATATATATATAATTCTTTTAAAAATAAGTTAAAACACAACTTGCAAGAAAAAAAGAATGAGACGTGTAAAACCCGGTCTATGTTAACTCTCATAAATCATTAAATCATTTGAAATCCAATATTATCATTTATAAAGGAGGTTGTACATCCAAGATTATAATATTAACCTATACACATGAGGTTTTACATCTAAAATTATCTTTTATACATGGTTATATGTGCTGAAAATGAGGCATAACATATGGTAATGACAAGTACAATTAAATATATTATAATCTTAATCGTTATCTTCGTTAACAAAATTAGAACAAGTGAATTTTTAAGAGTGTGGATTGATTAGAGATAGATTAGTGTGTGGAGTTATTACACATAAAATTTAGTGCTATATTGAATCTATTTTGGCCATAGAAGGGCCCCACAACCTTCTTCGGTGCTTGAGTGAGCCCACAAAAGAAAAAAGGTCATGGAAATGGGTCAAAATTAGTCGAAAATGGGGCAGAATTGGGATGAAACTCCATAGAAACCTATCAACGACGTTTCATTGGAATTTCCAAATCAGGAAACTCCACCCAAATGTTTCAGCTTCATTTCAGTGGCGTTTTGGTGGCGTTTCAGTGTTTCGATGAGTTTCGGGTACGAAGAGTCAAGACACCACCTCGGGGGCCGTTTCTTGCAACACAGGTTAAATGCATCTCATTATGGATGTGCTTTGTGTCTCAACTAAAAAATTAATGAATATCCAATAGAAGAATAATTTGGATGGGTTTTCCCCTTTGTAGGGTTTTGCTGAGGTTCGGACAAAAATATTAATGTCTCTTTTGTGCATGCTTTTCTTCTAATGTTTGTTTATGTTTCATTGTAATGGTGAAGTTATTGTTTTTCCTACACAATTGCTAATAATTGAATATGTTGTGGGGTGAATGTTTAAAAATTCAATTATCAATAGAAAATAATAATATAGACCTAAAAATAAACAGTTGAGTCACTATTTATCAATTATACACCAAGTGATTATATTACTCGTATTTACATAAATCTGAAATCATTGTTTTGTTTCATGTTGTTTCTGTTTTTTCATTACCATTTGAAAATGAATGTACATTATTGCATCACACTTTGGCGTTTTCAATTTATTCCATAAGTGTAGCTTATATGTTTCCTCAATACTCCATTAAAATAGATCAATAATGCATTCATTTCATCCATTGTGCAACAAAAATGAATTTATTCCATAAATGTAGCTTATATATTTTCTCAATACTCCATTAAAATAGATCAATAATGCATTCATTTCATCCATTGTGCAACAAAAATGAATTTTGACGAGATTTTTAACCAAACAAATAATTTATAGAAGTCAATGAGAACCAATGACAAGTTTCCCTGTTTCCCTCGAGCATAGAAAAATCTTGATTGGGTTAGTTTCATGGAAGAGAAGTGTGTATGTGTTTTTTATTGGAAGCATAGAAAGATTTAGGATGAATAGGAGCATTTTTTGCTTCATAGTTGGGATGGAAAGTTCCACTCATGAAATTCTCTTCAAATAAATTAAAACACAAACCTTGATCATGAGGTTACAATTGTTGTGAGACATCTCCATCTATGAGTCATGTCTTACATATAAGTGTTATCCATGAGAAACATGTGGAACATATATGGGATTAAGCTTACACATGTTTGAAAGATGGAGGCTCTCTAATTACTTATTATCTTTCCCTCCTCATATCCTATTTTTACAAGGTGAACCCATTCTGTATGTTCATGTGATGAAACTGTTGGGAAAGGAATAAAACTACGTGTCTCTTAGATTCAATTTACATCAAATATTATTTCGATGAACATTAGGTCATCATAAAGAGGAAGGGCGGGTTGTGAAATATTTGGAAACTACTTATATCTAGTGTAAATTTTGATATCTAGTTGGTATTTAATTTTCATCATGTCTATTGAATGCATAAAATATGCAATCAACATGAAGATGACCCCAAGAGAGTATGGGAATGAAAAAATACACCTTATAAAAATATACAAATACAATATTAATAACTTGATATATAGTTTTGTTGTTGATTTTTTTTAAAGAATAGAGGAGGAAAATATCAAATAGGATACCTAAAAAAAATTTGAAATAAAATATAATAAAAATATATGACTAACTTTAACATTGATTTCACTTTGAAATTTTGATAAATAAATTGTTTATTATAAATCAATTTTTTTCAAAAAAAATTGTTAAATATAGATTTTTTTTTTTTTTTTTTAAACAATATGCTTTTGAAAATCTACTCTAAGTGTTATTTTCTAATTTCTTAATTAGATCATTTCTTCCTGAAAAGGATAAAAAGTTTTCTTGATTGGATAATTTATTCCTAAAAAAGATAAAAAGTTAAAAAATGATAGCATGTTAGAATATCAAAATAAAAAGTTAAAAAATGATAGCATGTTAGAATATCATTTTGATTGGATTCTAACTAGTTGCTCCAATTACCAATTTAGATTACTTATGAGAGTTAGACAATAGTTGAAACTCCTAGTCATGTTTTATAGCTCACATTAACTTTACTTTTTCTGGATATCTTTACATAATCATTTACTTTCATAGATATTTTTACATAATCATTGTTATGGTCGTAAAAAATTGTAAAGTAAATTAATGATTTTATAGTTGGAATCAAAGTTGCGAAGCTAATGAAGTGTTGAGACAATGAGTAATATTTTTCCATTTAAAATATTGAGAATGTATGAGGCGGGTTGTTATAGCACTCATCACAAGTTCAATTCCCTTCGAGGGTGATGTATCTGGACATGTTGATAAAGATAGAGTTAAAAAGAAAAAAAGAGAAAATGAAAGGTACTTGCCAAACTTATAATAATAATAATAGTTATATTAGATACAACTTTTCATTAGTGTATAAACATCTCTACTCTAATACATTCATGACTAATAAATAATAATTATTTAAAAACGAGATATATGAATATATTTGAAATCAATAATGATATGAATAACGTATATTAAACTATGTAATTTTTTTTAATGTAATTTATATGTATATTTCAATAATAATAATTTTCAAAAAAATAAAAAAAAATCCAGTTTTTTTTGATCTATATAAAATTTAGTCACTTAGATTATAAAAATCAAATATTATCAACCATTATTATATTATATTAAATATCTTTATATCTTAAAAAAACATAATTATATTTATTCTTCTATATTCCATGTTAAATAATACAAAATACCTTTATTATAGACACAAGTGATTAAAATATTTAATATAAAGACTAAAATCAAAGTGTTACAACACTAGTTACATCCTTAATTTTCAATAACTAACAGCGTGCAAAATAGTTAATATCCAATGGATGGTTAAGAAATTTTACTATTTTAACATTAAATTGATGGTTAATAAATTTTATTCGCAAAATATCTAATTTAATTAATGAATTTTACCACGAGACCTAAGTATATCATCGCAGATTTTATAATTTAAATTTTAACATCAAATGAATGGTGGTTAACGTGCCTTACCAAATTTGAAGTCAAGTGCCGCGTCACGTGGCAACGCCACTCCTAACTTGAAAATGACCATCGACCGGGTCAGCGAGTGTGGGCACCGGTGGAGTCCGGGATGGCGGGTGCATTAAAACGGCTATGATGTAGTTTGGGAGGGAAAGAGCGAATTTAAAAAACCATAGCCGTTGTGGGCAAGAATAAATGAATGGACATTAAAACGATTATGATGTGGTTTGGGAAAGTCAATTGAGAAAAACATAGCCGTTGAGGACATGAAGAAATGGACAAGGATTGATGTTTTCCATTCATCCGGAGACACAAGCAAGCCCATATACAGGGTGCACATCGAGTTACGGCTGATGGTTAATCTCTTGGCATCGAGAAGGAGAATGCAAAGCCTTTGTGACACCAATGCGAATGGAGTACATAGAATCCTCACAATCCTCACCATGCATGTCGAAGCAATTCAAAGGAAATTTCTGTAAATTGGGAGCATGGTGGTTCATTTCGTCCAGGTGATCGAGCTCGGCATAGGAGTTATGTCATCAAGCTCCGATTCCATTAATGGTATATATACATATGGATTATCTCTATTCATGAAAATAGATATGTATTTATCTTCATCAATTTTGTATACTTTGCTAATCGCTTCGCATTCAAAGCGAGCAGAATTCCGCTACACAGCAGTGCATAGAGGATGGTGGGTTGTTGTGTTCGGTTGGGGCTGAGCGAGCACGGTAGAATGCCATAGAGAACGGCATAGAGGCGGTGGGTTGCTGAGCAGAGCACAACAGATCTGCTACGAGCACGGCATAGAGGGCGGTGGGTTGTTGATTTTGTGCTGATGCAGTGCACCTTGTTGATTTGTCCCTTTTCGTTTTTTATTTCTTCTTCTTTTTTCTTAGTCTGTGAATGCTTTAGCAATATCCATCGTTATTTCTCAGTTCTTGCTCGTAGTATATTTGTGGGCTTTTCTTTTATTTTCTTTTTTTTATTGTTTAGATTTGCTTCTCTCTCGGGAGATGGGTGGTTGGCCTTCTTACTCCCTATAGCCATGGTTATTGTACATAGCACATATTGTGTAACTGTTTATTTTGCACATCCCACATGCACTCTTTGTTTTGGGTATATTTTTTTTGTGCGCGTGCGAGGCTTAGAAAAGATTGCTTTGAGGAGCTCCAGTGGAAACGTTGGACTACCATAATGTTAATACTCAACTCTGAAGGATGCTTATTCCAGGTATTTCTCATATACTTTACACTGAGCTCTACTCTAGTTTCTAAATAATTTATGTTGTATTTTCAATCAAAAATTAGGTAAGCTATTCTGAAACCAAGTTACGAAAATAAATTAAAACCATCTTTCTTTGTTGAATTCTCCCTCTTGAATGTTTTTGCATTGTTTTCTACTTGGATTCTTAACGAAATCCTAAGTAAGCTTCCCTCTCTCCTAACCAAATTTTAAATCACCTTTCCCAACAGTATTCCACATTCGCGACATGATATTCTCTCTTAAGAAGTTCAGGCTTTATTTTAATTATTTGATGAAAACCTTATATTCCATGGAGAGCGAGCCTGGAGATGATGAGCATGTCGCCGTATTGAGGCAACTTATGAGTGAAACAAGCATTCAAAAGTCGAAACTGATTAAGATAAAAAAAAACCAAGACCGCACCACTATCATTTTTATAAGTTGTTAATTGTTATTGTAGAAACAATTCGCATAATCAACACCGAACGCCTTCCTAAGTAAAAGGATAAAAGCTCCATGGCTTCTGGTTCGGGGACAATAACCTTGTATGCTGATTCTTTCCTTCGTTTACGTTTTCTTCAGCTTATTGAGAATTTTGTTGATCCATTTCAATCTCCAAATATCAATAATTATTTATACATATATCGTTATATTTCAAAGGTTGGTAATTAGATATACATAAATATTTTATATTTATTGGAGGCTGGATGATAAAATTGTATTGTATTTTTTTTAACCATCAAGAAAGTGACCTTAAGAAAGTGCTATTTTATTAGAGGAAGAAACAACATGGTTTCAACATATTTGTTTTTGTTTGTAATTTGGCTTTTTCACAATCACTATGCGAGATGAGATTTTATGGTGAGATCTTACTCTGTTTAAAGTAAATGTTTATTCACGATCAGTTTGGATAATTTTTATTATAAAGTATTGTTATTTTTTTTAGTCACAATTAAATTAAATTGTAAATAATATTTATTATTGATATATTTAAATGATATTTTGTGCATTTGTATTTATTAGATTGGGGAGAAACAATATTTTGAGGAAATTTCATTGAATTGTTTTGAATATGAAGTAGATGTATTTTTTTGGTTTTTATTTTTTAGAAATATATTTGAGATATATACTATATTTTCAGATTTAAAAAGAAAATTAAAGTTTATTCAATAGTAGTTAGTAGACATGAAAATGATTATGAAAAATAGTATATTTTGATTGAAAATTTCAATTTTAATTTGATTTTATTTTTATGTAAATTTGTTTGTACTTTCTTATATATTATACATATTAGCTTTCAATATTTTAGTGTATTTTTTCATATGAATTTTATTAAAGTAAAGCTTTTTAATATTTTAGTGTATTTTAGAGCAAAGAGGTAGAGAGAAAGATGAAAGAAGATAAACGTGAAGATGGGAATGTGGGTAAATAGTGAGGATGGGAAAGTGGGGAAGAGATAGGAAGAGGAAGACAAGAGGAGAGAGTGAGTTAGTGGGTGTACATGTGTGTGAGAGAGGGGGAGAGAAGGAGATGAGTGATAATAAGATGAAAGAAGATAAATGTGAAGAGGGAAATGTGGGTAGATAGTAAGAATGGGAAAGTGGGGAAGAGATAGGAAGAGGGAGACAAGAGGAGAGAGTGAGTAAGTTGGTCTACATGTGTGAGAGATTGAGGGAGAGAAGGAGATGAGTGATAGGGTGAGAGATGTAGAAAAGGATAGCTCTAGTGGGAGAGAGAGGTAAAAAGAGAGATTGGTAGAGCGAGAAAGAGATGTCAAAGACAGAGGGGAAGATGGAGAAAAAGAGGGAGTGAGGGGCAGAGAGATAGAGCTTGAGATGGAATTTTTGAAAGACATATTAAGCAAGGTAAGTAAGGATAGTAGGAGAGGAAGTGAGAGGGGCAAAGGTAGAGAGATGGGCAGTGAGAGAGAGAGAGAGAGAGAGAGAGAGAGAGAGAGAGAGAGAGAGAGAGAGAGAGAGGGAGAGAGAGAGAGAGAGAGAGAGCGAGGGGGGGAAGGGGGAAGGGGAGGGAGGGGGGAGCGAGTGAGAGGGAGGAGGAGGAGGTGGAGGAAGGTGAGAGGGAGAGGGAGGAGCAGGGGGGAGAGAGGGAGGCGGAGGAGAAAGAGCTTGAGATGATTTTTTGAAAGACATATTAAGCAAGGTAAGTAAGGATAGTAGGAGAGGAAGTGAGAGGGACAAATGTAGAGAGATGGGCAGTGAGGATAGAGAGAGAGAGAGAAAGAGAGAGGGAGAGGAGAAAGGAGAAAGAGAGAGAGGGGGAGAGGGGGGAGGGGAGAGAGGGAAAGGGAGGGAGGAGAGAGAGAAAGAGAGAGAGGGGAGGAGAGAAGAGAGAGGGAGGGGGGGAGAGAGGGAGAGGGGGGGGAGGAGGGGAGAGAGAGAGGGAGGGGGAGGGGGGGAGAGAGAGAGAGAGGGAGGGAGGGGAGAGGGAGAGAGAGAGAGAGGGAGGAGGAGAGGGGCAGGGGTAAGAGGGAGAGAGGAGGGGGAGGGAGGTGAGGAGGGAGAGAGGGGAAGGGGTAGGAGGAGGGAGAGAGAGAGGGGAGGGAGGGAGGAGGAGGGGGAGAGGGAGGGAGGTGAGAGAGGGAGGGAGGAGGTGGAGAGGGGGGAGGGGGAGAGAGGGAGGGAGAGAGAGAAGGAGGGAGGGGAGGAGGAGGGGGAGACCGAGTGAGAGGGAGGAGGAGGAAGGTGAGAGTGGAGGGAGGGGGAGGGGAAGGGAGAGGGAGGGAGAAAGGGAGAGAGAGAGGAGAGAGGGGAGAGAGGGAGGAAGAGGGGAGAGCGGGAGGAGGAGGAGGAGGAAGGTGAGGGAGAGGAGAGGGGAGAGGGAGGGGGGAGGGGGGAGGGAGAGGGAGGGGGAGGGGGGAGGGAGGGGGGGGGGGGAGGGGAGGGGGGAGGGAGGGAGGAGGTGAGGGGGAGAGGGAGGGGGGAGAGAGGGGAGGAGGAGAGGAGGGGGAGAGAGGGAGAGGTAGGGAGGAGGGAGGGAGGGGGAGGGGAGGGAGAGGGGAGGGACAGCGAGTGAGAGGAGGAGGAGGAAGGTGAGAGGGGGAGGGAGAGGGAGGGGAGGGAGGGAGGGAGGGAGGGGAGAGAGGGAGAGGAGGGAGGAGGGAAGGTGAGAGTGGAGGGAGGGAGAGGGGAAGGGAGAGAGGGAGTGGGAGAAAGGGAGAGAGAGAGGGGGAGGGAGGGAGAGAGGGGAGAAAGGGAGGAAGAGAGGGGGAGACGGAGGGAGGGGGAGAGAGAGAGGGAGAGGGAGAGGGAGGGAGGAGGGAGGAGAGGGAGGAGAGAGAGAGGGAGGGGAGGGAGGAGAGAGAGGGAGGGGGGAGGGAGGGGGGAGGGAGGAGGTGAGAGGGGGGAGGGAGATGGACATGAGTGAGAGGGAGGGAGGAGGAGGAAGGTGAGAGAGGGGAGGGAGATAGAGGGGGGAGGAGGGAGGGAGAGAGAGGGGAGGGAGGGAGAGAGAGAGAGAGAGGGGAGGGAGGAGGAGGAGGGAGCGAGTGAGTGGGAGGAGGAGGAGGAAGGTGAGAGGTAGAGGGAGAGGGAGGGAGAGAGGGGAGAGGGAGAGGTAGAGGGAGGGGGAGAGAGAGGAGGGAGGAGGAGGGGGAGAGAGGGAGAGAGAGGGAGGGGGGAGAGAGGGAGAGGAGGAGGTGGAGGAGAGGGGGGAGAGAGGGAGGCGAAGGAGAGGGATGGAGAGAGAGGAGGGAGGGAGGGGGGGAGAGAGGGAGAGGGAGATGGAGAGGGATGAGGGGAGGAGGTGGACGAGGAGGAGGGGGAGAGGGGGAGGGAGGGAGAGGGGGAGGAGGGAGAGGGAGGGAGAGGGAGAGGGTTGCTTTGCCTTCCTTCCAGTGTGCTGATTGCGTTGCTTGCCTTCCTTCCGGTGGAGCGGTGCTAGTGAGAAAAGCTAGGCTGTTAGTCCAGCGAGAGGCGGTTAGTCCATGTCGTGAAACACATGGGGAGCGTTGAACCCAATGTTCAACAATCTCCCCCCCCAACGTGAGCCGTGAGTTTCGAACTCGAGACTTGTCTCTACGATACCACTTGTTGAAATCATGATTGTCTGTTAGACCAAAACCCGTAGGTGTTAGTCTGCTACAATCACCGAAAGTTAGGATCCACGAGAGGCGGTTAGCCCATGTCGCGAAACACACGGGGAGCGTTGAACCCAATGTCCAACAAAATGATTGTAAACATTTAACATTCCGTTGAGGCCTCGAAAATCGCGCAACAACATTGGGGGATAAACCACCCGTCCGGACCTTAAAGCGCGCTCCTTTTCCGTTTGGTGTGGTGGCTCCGATGCGGTTTAACTAGGGTCCAAGCTTACCTTCTCCCTATTTGCTATTGGTTTATAATGTATCTTTAACTACCAATAGACGGGGATATCGATCACTTCTTCTGCCGATCAAAGAAGAGAATGACCCTTAAGCGATTTGGGTTCGACCAAGCCACAACTAAAATTTTTGCCTCTTTAAGGAGAGGACTTAAAAAGAATGTAAATTTAATCTAATTGCAAACTTATTCTATAATGCAAGCAAAAAGAAACTAATCTAAATCCTATCTCAATCGTGTAGATGAAAATCTAACCCAATTAAGAGCAAGATAATTAAGTGATGAGAATTAAAATATGTTCGGCTTTTAATTAATGTCAAACTAACGAAGAAATTCAATTAGCTCACATTTGTGAGTACCAAAACACATTCTATTGAGACCATTTGACTAAAATAATAAATCAACAACACTCCGGAAGAAATTCACAAAAATTGATATCAATTATCATATCGGGACCAAACTAATAATTAAACAATAACATGTGGAAGAAATTCACAACACATTAATATTTAATAAATCGATGTTATAAGACAGATTTCGAGAAATGGTTACTCGAAATCAGATTTTAATTCATAAGAGCAGTAGGATATATAACAATTTGAGACAAATTATCCATATCAACAGAAAATGCCAAAACATGAATAAAATGAAACAACAATTTTATTAACATAAAAATGAAAGCTGTATTTGATAAATTAGAAATGCCAAAAAATACCGCTTAATTGAATCGCTTCTCCATCGGTCTCTGCGGTGCTTTACATTACTTGACATGACGCTTTCGGGACTAGAGCCGCAGAAATGCAAACTGCGCCCATCATGCATAATACAAGACATAAAGCATAAAACCCTCAATAATGCTCGGATTCGAAACTTTCTCTCCTCCCCATCTACAACTCTAAATTCCTATAACCGAAATGCTTTTAGAAGTCCGGAATTGCGAGAGGAGAGCAAAACTCTTTTCTACATTTTGCAATCTGCACATTTATAATCTTCCCAAAACTATTTTTAGAAGAGAGTTTGTTTGAAGAAAGAAATCCGCCCAATCCAACTTTAATTGTTCAAAAATTCCAATATTTAATTGTTGGAGTCTTCTCATTGATTGAAATATTTTTCCTCAATATCTCTTCTACACGTTTTTTCCGCAAAAAGAAATTAAAAATCATTTAAGAAGCAAAAATAAAATCCAAATATTATTTCTATCATTAAAAACAAATCCAATCAAATTCTATTTAAATAAATAAAAATGAAATTTGAGCTTCTTATTGATACTCATAATGATTTTAATTAATCAAGGATATTATTGATGCATGAATCTAGCAATTAGAAGAGGGCCGGACAAATGAAAATGAAGAAAACAAAACTCGTAAAATTGATTTTATTTTTAGAAATTCGGAGCTTGATTTTCCGTCGATTTTTGACCCAATAAATGATCAAATCTGTTATTGAAACTCGTAAATGTTCTCCTTGATTTTCTCTTCCAATGAGCCGTCACCGGGCCTCATTTGGCCAAGTAAAACTCAATTTATGAGCTTCCAAAGTTGATAAGTCAAATCGATATAAACCCGGAAATTCAGCTGCTCCTCTTGACTCAATCGGATCTAAGATTTGAACATTGACTTAATCGCATCGGAAGATTTGAACATTGACCTCATCGCATCGCATAAGTTCAATGTGATTCAACCTGGATCGGAAGTAATGAGCTCAATCGCATCGGGCCGACAAGCTTAATCGGATCGGAGGTAATGAGCTCAATCGCATCGGATGAAACTAATGAGCCTCAATCGCATCGGGAAAAATCATTGCATCGGGGTTTTTTTAAAAAGGATGTTCACATGAATATTTCCGATGCGATGTGTTTTATGCAAAAATTTAATTTAATTTTTTGTTTTTTTATATATTTGTTTTTAATATAAAATTTTAATTTAATTAAATTAATTATATTTAATATAATAATTAATTTATTTAATTCAAAATTTTATGTTAAAAATTATTTTTTTGTTTTTTTGATCTTATTTTAGAGATGTTAAATTAGACTACGAATTTATCTAAAATGATGATTTACCTAAAACAACCATTTTGACATTTTGGATTTTTTCGAGATTAGAAATTTATTTGAAAATTGGAAAAATTGGAATAAATGACGCTATCCCGATGCTTTATGATTTGGCCGTATAAGTAAAAATAAAAATTGTTAGTAATAATTAATCTAGGGGTTAATATTTAAACTAAATGCATTATTAAAATCCGCAATTTTTTAACCCAAAGTGACATAATTGATTAGACTTCAAAGGAGTGCTATTTACAAACCGGTTGACCAAATGAGACGAAACAAGCGTCAATAGGAAGCCTATAAAAAAATCGATTTCAACCAAGCAATCAAAACAAGAATCTAAAGAAAATGAAAAATTAACAAAAATCGTAAGATAATTGACTTAATAAAATCATAAAAAGGTGTTTAGCTAAAAATTTTTATAAAAAGGGTCCCCATTATTTGATGTGAACAAGTTAAAAATGGGGGGTTGTTGTACCGTACAACAATTGGCGATTCACCGGAAGAAACAATTATCTCTATTTGATAAAAATTAAATTTTCCTAAAATTAAAGTAAAAAATAATTAAAGAAGAGAAAATTATTTTTTGGAATGTTTGACTAGGTTCATTAATCGAATAAAAGCAACAATCATCTTACCGTAATTTTCTTGAGATTCCTCATAAATTAAAATATCTCATAACTCTATATCACCCCTTAATTGGTTCTAGAGATAAAGCGGGGTCACTTTACAGTACCGAGCTTTTAAAGTGTACTCATTTGTCTAGCGAGAGCCACCGCGCCGCGCAAACATCTATAGTCTCGACGGGGTTACCTTTTAATCATCAATGATTCGAATCCTATCTATTTAAGAATTATTGACCTAGAGATAAATCCATTTATATATGCTTATTTTTTTTATTTTTTATTCTTAAAAGCCATTGTCCCGGGTTTGGTAGCCGGCATAGTTGACAATGCCATTCACTCAGTTATAATTGGACCGAACAAGCCGGCTCGTGATGAGACCCCTTGTCTTACAATTGTTTGAAATTATAAGCCATTACCCCGTTTGTTTAGCAGTTGTTGGTAATGTCACCTATTTTTTCCCCTATGATCATGGTAAGCGAGTGCTCGTGATGAGACCTCTTATCTTTTAAGTTATAAATATATTTTTGGATTACACTCTAGAAAAATAAAACTCTTTTTTAAATAGGGAGAATCATTAACTCCTTAAGAGTTCGGAATGACAATTTCGCAGTTAAAAGTGCTTTGTTGTAAAGTGTCTTTACTTGGTTAAAAATAACTTTTTCTTGATCGATAATAGAATCTTGAAAGATCTTAATAAAGTATTGAAATCTCAAAATAATTACAATTTTGATGAAAAAGAAATTTCTCGTATTTCACGATACTTCGTCAACTTTTTCTTGTTTTTGTAATCTCTTCCTTAAGTATGTCTACCTTTATAATAAGAAAAACAAATTTTGCTAAGAGATTTTAAGAAAAAGCTAATAGGAGACTATTAACAATTTTTTCCTATGTATGCCAAAACCATTGTTAAGTAATAAAAAGCCTTCCATATAAAACATAACAAAGTTACCAAAATAAAAATTGAAAACCAAAAGGAAACGAATTCTTAAACTAAAGTGAGAAAAGAAATCAGCAAACAAAAATTAAAATGAAGCAAAGTGGAAAAGAAAAAATCCAAGCTTTTGAAATACAAACTCTAACAAAAAAAATGTTTATACCAATGTCTCAACAACATGAAGTAAAAATAAAATAATCATGTAATCATTTCTTCTTATGTCGAGATCCATAAAACTTATACCTTGCAAGGTTGTAAATGCTTTAGGTTTCGAGATAGCGAAAGATGATAAAAATTCAGCCCACAATGAAAATACTCTGTTTGATGTCAATCTTGTCGTTTTCAAAGCATTATCTTAATCATTTTTCTAATAAAAGAAATGCTTTAAAGAAATATATTAAAGGTTCGAAACTTCCTAGTGTAGTCGTTTCAATGAAGACTATCGTTGCTTCTGGAAAATAAAACCAGAAAAGAGCATAGGGCTTCCAAAATATGATTTGGCGTATGTTTGAAAGCTTTTATGAGGAGCTGCACAACGAGATTCAAATATCAACATAATTTTGAAAAAACAAAACTCGAAAACTAAAGTAATGAAATGGAAATTAATGAAAGTGGGTACATGAATCTTACCATTGGATGATTGCATTTGATCTTACATCGAAGGTATCAATTTCTCCAATACTAGCGACTTCCTCTTGTAGTTTGACATTAAAAATATGAAGAAGGCAAACTAACCAAAATTCTATAACCCAAAATCATTATTTATTTTATTTAATTTTAAAGCAAGCGAAAGAAATGTAAAAAACGAAATGCTTTGTGTTCAAGGGAATTGAAATTAAAACAATCGCGATAGCACGATGATGTGATTTTTATAATAATTGGTGATGAAATCAAGAACGATAAGCGATGAACAATCGGAAAGTAGTGAAAATCGATGAGCAATGAGCATTTGGCGATTAATAAAAAGCGATAGCGATAAGCAATCGTGATGAATTATTGCATCACAATTTTTTAAAAATGAGCACACAAGGATGTATTCAATTTTCCTCTCGATTTGCGATTTGCGATTAGACTTGTTGCATCGGAGGTCTTTCAAAATTAGTACTCGACTAATTTAATAATTTGAGATTGCGATTTGAACTTCATCGCATCGGAGTTTTTGCAAATGGATATATCAAAATGAGGTTTCTCCGATTTGCGATTGCCGAATTGAGTTGATCGCATCGGAACTTTTGAAATGAACGAATCAACTCGTCATAGAACTTTGCCGAAATGCGATTGCGATTAGACTTCATCGCATCGGAACTTTAAAAAGTTGACCTTTTTCAATCAATTGTGATATGAACCAATTGTGGTATGACTTTACCAATTCGTGATTGCGATTAAGTTTTTATCGCATTGGAGTTTTTTGAATGGAAGAATTAACCTTATGCCTAATGCGATATGTGCGTTTGTTATCCATTTCATTGCATCATAACTTTTGTAATAAAAAACAAACCTTTCAATTTATTCCAATGCGATATGTGATTTGATATTTTATGAAAAATTGAATGATGTAACACGTCGTAGATCTTGCATCGGAAATATGAAAATCAAGTTGGAGAATTTCGATATGAATCTTGCGATACTCTTTTTTAATTTCAATTGGATTTTTTTAAATGAATGAAAGCAAAGTTAAAGAATGCAAAATTCTAATGAATCATAAAATAAAAATTTCGAACCTCGTTGCAAATTTGAAATGGGTTTCACCGCTTACTTTATGTTTTGAAAAGAAATAAAGACTCGCAAATAAAATAGAACACAAATAAAAAATAAACTAAGAATAAAAAATGAACTAATAATGGATGAGAATAAAGTTGTAAATGCGTACCCGAAAGGAATTTGTCCGTAAATTTTACCTCATAAATCTTCAAATTCTTCCTTTGATTAAAAATCATCTCATTATTTATTTTAAATCTAAGTGTGCAATCGCTTTCGAATGAAATCAATCATTCATGTTCATAAAACATAAAATTTAACGAAATAAATATAAAAATAGACTCTCCTTTGAATTGAAACAACAATTTATTATCTCTCGCTTATTCGAATAACTTGAGAAGAATCCATATTGTTATTGTGGGATCGTTCAATAATGTCTTTAGTGAATGAATATATTGCAGCATCAAATAATAAACTAAAGATTAGAATGGGATAAGGCCACTAATTGTAGAAAAATATCAAAACAGATTTGAATGTGTGCACTCAAGCAAAATTGACATCCTTAAGGTCACTTTAGCAAATTCGAGGAAGATAATATGAACTTCATATGATTATCGTGAAAGGTTAGACCGACTACTAATGATTGAGTCGGAATTAAGCTTATCATAGACAATCATACATTTCATGGGATAATGAGATCATGAAGCTCTTACATCTTCAACCTTTATTATATAAATTCCAAAAGAAAATCTTAGAAGGAAATCTCGAAATGAAGAAAAGTGGCTTTGAGGCGATCAATGCCAAGTGCAACCTCAATTGAATTTAATCAAGACATTATTCAAAATAAGCGAGTAGAGGTATTGATGCAAGAAATTTAAAAAGGAAAGCAAGAATTAAAACTTTCCGATAAGGAGAAAATGTTTCAGTGAACATGCATGAGAAGGTCGATTGCTTTGTTTTATTTTTTAATCTACAAAACTCGTTAAAACAAATTAACTATACAAAAACAAACAAACAAAATTAATTCTACTCCTATTCTAACCATATACATGAAAATGACTAGGTATAGTCATATTTCCAGAGTAGCCATTTTTTCATTTTAATTATCGCATGTATGTACAGTACTAAATGTTAGTAATAAAAATACAAATCTAACTAAACCGAGGAAAATAAATCGAAATCGAATGTATGATTATTGTTAACAATTAAAATCTCTTTCTCTTGAAATTTCCTTTCTAATTGGATATTAATTGGATCATAGAAATCAGGATGGATTTCTATTAAAAATTGGAAAATGTTCAAAGGAAGAGATAATAAAGCAAAGTGTGAAGATGAGCTTTTAAATTCAAAGGCCCCGAAAGAATTGTTAGTATTATGTACAAATGTTAAATTATTAACAATCTCCTTGAGAGAAAAATTTCCAAATATTTTTCAAATGAATTAAAAAAATGGATGGAAATATTTCAAATGAAATGGAAAATTATTAATTGAATTGAATTGTCGCCGGATTGCAAAAATACATTCTCTTGTCGACATTGCCTTTGGAAAAAGATAGAAGCTTTTGATGAAACATTAGCATTGATTGAAATTGAAATATTAATATCTTTTGATGCTCATGATTATAATATGAAACTTCAATTTCCCAATCTAGCAATGCATCAATTGAGTGTTTGATAGTAAGGTGTTCAATATGCCGTCGAAAAGTGTGAAAATTTTGCAAAATAAAAATCAAAAAATAAATCTAAATTTAAACAAAATAAACCGTGAAAGAAAAACTAAAAATGAAATCACTATTTTTACAACTAATGTTACAACACAATTGGGATCGTTTTGGAAATAATTTCATTTTTCACAAGGATTGGCTAGAATTATGGAATTTGAGTAATTTTGAATTCAACTTGTGAATTAGAAAATGAATTATGATTATGAGTAGGAATGAGAGCTTGATCACGATACGAATAATAAATTGGAAAGTTTTCTCGAATAATGAAATCATGAAGATAATTTGTCGCTCTAAAATGAGGATTGGTTGGGATAATTTCTAAATTGAAGCGTTCTTCATTCTCGTATGTTATTTGAATTTTATCATGAGGATTCTTTTGAGAAAAATTGAAATCAACATCCTCAATATCGAGTAATCATCATAAATGACCTCACAAGATTCTCTAGAATTCCCTTCAATCTCATCCAATATATCCAAACAAGGAGGAACAAGAATTTCATGTTCATTAATGGCAAAAAGAATGATCGTTAATTGCTTCTCTATCTTGATAAAAACTTGATAGTAATTCATTTAGATCGGCCTCGTATTTTCTGAAATATCATTAATATCAAGAGAAAAAATTACCATCATTAAAAATATCAGGGATAAAGGGAAAAATGTGAACCTCGAAACAATGCATTTAAAAGCTGCCTCTGCTTTGAGAACTTTTGTGCATTATGCTCATTGTAAATTTCAGATTCTAAATCATTCCTTTGTATGCTCATGCTTTCTTGAAGAAGGCCGTTTTTGTCGCCGTGATTTCGGCATTTGCTCATCATGGAGGAATTCGAAATTTGTACGCAGCTTTGTATTTTATTATTTACTTTGATTGTCGCTTGTACTTGTTGATTTGCGATCTGATTTTCTGAATTGACCGCGAGTAATTTTTCGCATTCCAAAGCAGCTCTTTCTCCAAAATTGTCGTTGTTGTCTTCTGCATTTGATTAGAAATATTTTCCAAGATTTGTGAAACCACTTCATCACAATTTATTTGCACATCCAAATTGATTCTCATTTATATTGTAATGGGATGGAACAAAGCTTGAATTAATTTCATATGGATTGGGAATGGGTAGAAGAGAACAAATATATTCAAACCAATCTAATGATTCTTCTTCCGTAGGTTTATCTTCGTCTTTAAATCTTAAGCAATTTAAATGAAATCGAATATTAAAATCATTACCGACTCATTTTCAAACCTTCGTAAATATTCAATTTCTTCACATACCTGTTCATAATCATAGCCGTCAAATTTACAAATGAAAATTGTAACAAATTGATCCCAATTGTGGATTGAAGCAATCGGAAGAGTTCTACACCAAATTTTCCGGCTTTTGCCGCAAATGTGAGAGTAAAAATTCCTGCATAAAATGCCTTCATCAATCCCTTGAAAATCAGAATTTGAAACATTTTGAATAAATTGAAGGACATGATTAAAGGCGAAAGAATTTTTCTTACCATTGAATTTTACCCGAGACAATAGTCTTACCACTTCGGGTGGAGTATTGGAAGATGCACGTCCATGTATACAACTCCAAATTGGAAGTTTTAAATGAGCCATTGTAATAAAAATGAAATATTAGAATTCAAAGACTCAAAGTAAAACAAATCTCGGGCCCTCCTTCTAGCGCCAAAAATGTTGAGGCCTCGAAAATCGCTGCAACAACATTGGGGGATAACCACGTCCGTACCTTAAAGCGACTCCTTTTCCGTTTGGTGTGGTGGCTCGACCGGTTTAACTAGGTCCAGCTTACCTTCTCCCTATTTGCTATTGGTTTATAATGTATCTTTAACTACCAATAGACGGGGATATCAGATCACTTCTTCTTGCGATCGAAGCAAGAGAACGACCCTTGGCCGATTTGGGTTCACCAAGCCACAACTAAAATTTTGCCTCTTTAAGGAGAGGACTTAAAAGAATGTAAATTTAATCTAATTGCAAACTTATTCTATAATGCAAGCAAAAAGAAACTAATCTAAATCCTATCTCAATCAGGTAGATGAAAATCTAACCCAATTAAGAGCAAGATAATTAAGTGATGAGAATTAAAATATGTTCTGAGCTTTTAATTATGTCAAACTAACGAAGAAATTCAATTAGCTCACATTTGTGAGTACCAAAACACATTCTATTGAGACCATTTGACTAAAATAATAAATCAACAACACTCCGGAAGAAATTCACAAAAATTGATATCAATTATCATATCAGCCAAACTAATAATTAAACAATAACATGTGGAAGAAATTCACAACACATTAATATTTAATAAATCGAGTGTATATATACATATTTACGAGAAATGGTTACTCGTAAATCAGATTTTAATTCATAAGAGTAGAGATACACGTAACAATTTGAGACAAATTATCCATATCAATAGCAAATGCTAAAACATGAATAAAATGAAACAACAATTTTATTAACATAAAAATGAGCGGTATTTGATACGTAAATGCCAAAAATACCGAGTTAATTGAATCGTTTCTCCGATCCGCGTCTCTAACAAGACTTTTTCACATTACTTGAATTTCGCTCAGACTAGAGCGCATGAAATGCAAACTCCGCCCATCATGCATAATACAAGACATAAAGCATAAACCCTCAATAATGCTCGTATTCGAAACTTTCTCTCCTCCCCATCTACAACTCTAAATTCCTATAACGAAATGCTTTTAGAAGTCCGGAATTGCGCGGAGAGCAACTTCTTTTACATTTTGCAATCCGCAATTTATAATCTCTCCAAAACTATTTTTTAGAAGAGAGTTTGTTTGAAGAAAAATCTGCCCAATCCAACTTTAATTGTTCAAAAATTCCAATATTTAATTGTTGGAGTCTTCTCATTGATTGAAATCTTTTTTCCTCAATATCTCTTCTATCGTTTTTCCCGCAAAAAGAAATTAAAAATCATTTAAGAAGCAAAAATAAAATCCAAATATTATTTCTATCATTAAAACAAATCCAATCAAAATTCTATTTAAATAAATAAAAATGAAATTTGAGCTTCTTATTGATACTCATAATGATTTTACTAATCAAGGATATTATTGATGCATGAATCTGCAATTAGAAGAGGTCGGACAAATGAGAAAATGAAGAAAACAAAACTCGAAAAATTGATTTTATTTTTTAGAAATTCGGAGCTTGATTTTCTGCCTGATTTTTTGACCCAATAAATGATCAAATCATGTATTGAAACCTCCTCGTAAATGTTCTCCTTGATTTTCTCTTTCCAATGAGCCGTCCCGGGCCTCATTTGGCCAAGTAAAACTCAATTTATGAGCTTCCAAAGTTGATAAGTCAAATCCGATATAAATCGAAATTCGCTTGCTCCTCTCACTCAATCGGATCGGAAGATTTGAACATTGACTTAATCGCATCGAAGATTTGAACATTGACCTCATCGCATCGCATAAGTTCAATGTGACTCAATCGGATCGGAAGTAATGAGCTCAATCGCACTCGGGCGACAAGCTTAATCGGATCGAGGTAATGAGCTCAATCGCATCGCAGATGAAACTAATGAGCCTCAATCGCATCGGGAAAAATCATTGCATCGGGGTTTTTTAAAAGGATGTTCACATGAATATTTCCGATGCGATGTGTTTTATGCAAAAATTTAATTTAATTTTTTGTTTTTTTTATATATTTGTTTTTAATATAAAATTTTAATTTAATTAAATTAATTATATTTAATATAATAATTAATTTATTTAATTCAAAATTTTATGTTAAAAATTATTTTTTTGTTTTTTTGATCTTATTTTAGAGATGTTAAATTAGACTACGAATTTATCTAAAATGATGATTTACCTAAAACAACCATTTTGACATTTTTGATTTTTTCGAGATTAGAAATTTATTTGAAAATTGGAAAATTGGAATAAATGACCGAAATCCCGATGCTTTATGATTTGGCCGTATAAGTAAAAAATAAAAATTGTTAGTAATAATTAATCTAGGGGTTAATATTTAAACTAAATGCATTATTAAAATCCGCAATTTTTTAACCCAGTCGACATAATTGATTAGACTTCAAAAGGGAGTGCTATTTACAAACCGGTTGACCAAATGAGACGAAACAAGCGTCAATAGGAAGCTTATAAAAAATCGATTTCAACCAAGAAATCAAAACAAGAATCTAAAGAAAATGAAAAATTAACAAAATCGTAAGATAATTGACTTAATAAAATCATAAAAGGTGTTTAGCTAAAATTTTTATAAAAGGGTCCCCATTATTTGATGTGAACAAGTTAAAAATGGGGGGTTGTTGTACCGTACAACACATTCATATTTCACTCAATTAAAAAATGATTCCTTATGGTACAAAGGTCACTTATATCTTTGTAAGAATTCCCAACTAAAACAAAATATTCTTTTGGAATTGTACACTTCTCCCTTAGGGAGGACACTCAAGAATTTTAAAAACTTACCACAGGGGTGAAGAATTTTTTTTTGAGATGGCCCTAAATCTGATATTCAAAAAATTTTTAGCGGAATGTTTGGTTTTCCAAACATTTATTAGAGAAAGCATATTTAAATGAAAAATTTAAATTTGGTACTTTCAAAATTACAAAGTAATCCTTCTCCAAGGAACGTGTCCCTTCATAGGCTCGTGCACTATAAATTGAAGTTGGTCTTCTTCTATTTGAGATCAATAAAGTCGTTGAAGTTTGAGTGGTTCATATGGAAATAAATCGATCCATGGTCCGTACAACAATCAATCTTTTTGTGGTGTTCATGGTAAACAATTCTTCTATGTTTTCATATTAGAGGCTCACATTCTATTACAAGGCTCATATTCTATTTCAAAGGTCGCATTATCTTATAGGACTCACATTCCAATACAAAGGGCACACATTCTAATTTATTGGTTGTATTCTCATTGAATCGTGTTTCAATTACTTGTAATCTGTGTAGTAGCTCGCTCCAGTTATGACATGAATTATCTGTGGAAGCACACTCTTCCTGGTTACCATATCATAGTGACATGATATTGACTCATTGGCTTTGTTTGACTATAATTTAGTATCCCTTGCATGACTATGGAGAATCACATCACTATAGTGACTCGGGATAATAGGGATATGAATCGCATTCATAACCGTGGTGATTGAGACCATTGTAGCTCCTTAATATCATAATAATTATAGTTTATAGTGGAATTGTGGTTCACAACATAGCTAATTACAATGAACCATTTTCTAAAGGGTCGCATTCTCCGAACTATAATCCATAACACACACATTGTCATAAAAAAATATGTGTTGTGGCATCATGGTTGGAGTTACTCTATTAGTGGAATCATGGTCCTTTGTAGTGGCATCATTTTTCAATATAGTGGCATCGTGGAAGTACATATTTTGTGTTCATCATGTAACTTTGATATGACTTGCATCAATGACGTGTAAAGTGTATATGTCATAAGCTTACACTATAATTTGTGAACAATCACTTGTTGACATAAATACTATGATATAAACTACAGTGAGACTCTTATATATGACTTTGTTATGTTGAACATTATATTGGTTTGGAAAGGTCAAAAGTATGATAGAATAATCATATGGAACATAACATTGATCTAGATATGTGTAATGACTCAGAGATTCATTTTTAATTTTGATATGGTAGTAAATATTAGATATTAAAGTGACAATTTTTTATACCATGAAGGAAAGGACCCTAACCATTTAGGGTTATTTTAATGTGTCGTTATTCGTGATCTTGCTCTTATATGATATTACTGCCTTTATTAAATAGTAATTCAGATGATCCATGTGTTAGAGGCATGTTTAATAATGATTGGGAAACTATGATAGAGACTCGTGAAAATAGCCATGTCATGATAATAACCTTATTCATGACAGTAACCTTGGTGCAAGGACAATGAGTCTCCAAACAATACAATGATAAGGTGAAAGTATATAGGAAAAAAAAGTTGGTGACCTTAATGACAATGTTGATCTATATTACAGTGAGACAATGACCAAATTGTATAACAATGATGATGACAACATACAATGATATGGAAATAACTCTCTAGATATCAAATTGTTCAATTTACAAATGTCATTGTGAACTAACTTTGGTGGGCCCTAAAAGACCCGATATGTTAAATGCTAAGTTGCACGAAGCGCTGAAACCTTTGGAATTTTATGAAATGGGTAGGGTTGGAAACGTGACCGCCCAAAAAATGGAAATGTTATATATATATATATATATAATATTTTTAAAAAAATAAGTTAAAACACAACTTGCAAGAAAAAAAAGAATGAGACATGTAAAACCCGGTCTATGTTAACTCTCATAAATCATTAAATCATTTGAAATCCAATATTATCATTTATAAAGGAGGTTGTACATCCAAGATTATAATATTAACCTATACACATGAGGCTTTACATCTAAAATTATCTTTTATACATGGTTATATGTGCTGAAAATGAAGCATAACATATGGTAATGACAAGTACAATTACATATATTATAATCCTAATCGTCATCTTCATTAACAAAATTAGAAGAAGTTAAATTTTAAGCAAAACTAGAGCGTGGAGTGATTAGAGATATATTAGTGTGTGGAGTTATTACACATAAAATTTAGTGCTATATTGAATCTATTTTGGCCATAGAAGGGCCCCACAACCTTCTTCGGTGCTTGAGTGAGCCCACAAAAGAAAAAAAGGTCATGGAAATGGGTCAAAATTAGTCGAAAATGGCTCAGAATTGGGATGAAACTCCATAGAAACCTATCAATGACGTTTCATTGGAATTTCCAAATCAGGAAACTCCACCCAAATGTTTCAGCTTCATTTCAGTGGCGTTTTGGTGGCGTTTTAGTGTTTCGATAAGTTTCAGGTACGAAGAGTCAAGACACCACCTCGGGGGCCGTTTCTTGCAACACAGGTTAAATGCATCTCATTATGGATGTGCTTTGTGTCTCAACTAAAAAATTAATGAATATCCAATAGAAGAATAATTTGGATGGGTTTTTCCCCCTTTGTAGGGTTTTGCTGAGGTTCCGACAAAAATATTGATGTCTCTTTTGTGCATGCTTTTTCTTCTAATGTTTCGTTTATGTTTCGTTGTAATGTTGAAGTTATTGTTCTTTCTACACAATTGCTAATAATTGAATATGTTGTGGGGTGAATGTTTAAAAATTCAATTATCAATAGAAAATAATAATATAGACCTAAAAAAATAAACAGTTGAGTCACTATTTATCAATTATACACCAAGTGATTATATTACTCGTATTTACATAAATCTGAAATCATTGTTTTTGTTTCATGTTGTTTCCGTTTTCTCATTACCATTTGAAAATGAATGTACATTATTGCATCACACTTTGGCGTTTTCAATTTATTCCATAAGTGTAGCTTATATGTTTCCTCAATACTCCATTAAAATAGATCAATAATGCATTCATTTCATCCATTGTGCAACACAAATGAATTTTGACGAGATTTTTAACCAAACAAATAATTTATAGAAGTCAATGAGAACCAATGACAAGTTTCCCTGTTTCCCTCGAGCATAGAAAAAAGCTTGATTGGGTTAGTTTTATGGAAGAGAAGTGTGTATGTGTTTTTTTATTGGAAGCATAGAAAGATTTAGGATGAATAGGAGCATCTTTTGCTTCATAGTCGGGATGGAAAGTTCCACTCATGAAATTCTCTTCAAATAAATTAAAACACAAACCTTGATCATGAGGTTACAATTGTTGTGAGACATGTCCATCTATGAGTCATGTCTTACATACAAGTGTTATCCATGAGAAACATGTGGAACATATATGGGATTAAGCTTACACATGTTTGAAAGATGGAGGCTCTCTGATTACTTATTATCTTTCCCTCCTCATATCCTATTTTTTACAAGGGGAACCCATTCTGTATGTTCATGTGATGAAACTGTTGGGAAAGGAATAAAACTACGTGTCTCTTGGATTCAATTTACATCAAATATTATTTCGATGAACATTAGGTCATCATAAAGAGGAAGGGCGGGTTGTGAAATATTTGGAAACTACTTATATCTAGTGTAAATTTGGATATCTAGTTGGTATTTAATTTTCATCATGTCTATTGAATGCATAAAATATGCAATCAACATGAAGATGACCCCAAGAGAGTATGGGAATGAAAAAATACACCTTATAAAAATATACAAATACAATATTAATAACTTGATATATAGTTTTGTTGTTGATTTTTTTTAAAGAATAGAGGAGGAAAATATCAAATAGGATACCTAAAAAAATTTGAAATAAAATATAATAAAAATATATGACTAACTTTAACATTTATTTCACTTTGAAATTTTGATAAATAAATTGTTTATTATAAATCAATTTTTTTTCAAAAAAAAATCGTTAGATATAGATTATTTTTTTATTTTTTTTAAACAATATGCTTTTGAAAATCTACTCTAAGTGTTATTTTCTAATTTCTTAATTAGATCATTTCTTCCCTGAAAAAGGATAAAAAGTTTTCTTGATTGGATAATGTATTCCTGAAAAAAGATAAAAAGTTAAAAAAATGATAGCATGTTAGAATATCAAAATAAAAAGTTAAAAAAATGATAGCATGTTAGAATATCATTTTGATTGGATTCTAACTAGTTGCTCCAATTACCAATTTAGATTACTTATGAGAGTTAGACAATAGTTGAAACTCCTAGTCATGTTTTATAGCTCACATTAACTTTACTTTTCTAGATATCTTTACATAATCATTTACTTTCATAGATATTTTTTACATAATCATTGTTATGGTCGTAAAAAAATTGTAAAGTAAATTAATGATTTTATAGTTGGAATCAAAGTTACGAAGCTAATGAAGTGTTGAGACAATGAGTAATATTTTTTCCATTTAAAATATTGAGAATGTATGAGTGGGTTGTTATAGCACTCATCACAAGTTCAATTCCCTTCGGGGTGATGTATCCGGGACATGTTGATAAAGATAGAGTTAAAAAAGAAAAAAAAGAGAAAATGAAAGGTACTGCTAAACTTATAATAATAATAATAGTTATATTAGATACAACTTTTCATTAGTGTATAAACATCTCTACTCTAATACATTCATGACTAATAAATAATAATTATTTAAAAACGAGATATATGAATATATTTGAAATCAATAATGATATGAATAACGTATATTAAACTATGTAATTTTTTTAATGTAATTTATATGTATATTTCAATAATAATAATTTTCAAAAAAAATAAAAAAAAATCCAGTTTTTTTGATCTATATAAAATTTAGTCACTTAGATTATAAAAAATCAAAATTATCAACCATTATTATATTATATTAAATATCTTTATATCTTAAAAAAACATAATTATATTTATTCTTCTATATTCCATGTTAAATAATACAAAATACCTTTATTATAGACACAAGTGATTAAAATATTTAATATAAAGACTAAAAATCAAAGTGTTACAACACTAGTTACATCCTTAATTTTCAATAACTAACGCGTGCAAAAATAGTTAATATCCAATGGATGGTTAAGAAATTTTACTATTTTAACATTAAATTGATGGTTAATAAATTTTATTCGCAAAATATCTAATTTAATTAATGAATTTTACCACAGACCTAAGTATATCATCGCAGATTTTATAATTTAAATTTTAACATCAAATGAATGGTGGTTAACGTGCCTTACCAAATTTGAAGTCAGTGCCACGTCACGTGGCAACGCCACTCCTAACTTGAAAATGACCATCGACCAGGTCAGCAGTGTGGGCACCAGACGGGAGTCTGGGATGGCAGGTGCATTAAAACGGCTATGATGTAGTTTGGGGAGGGAAAGAGCGAATTTAAAAAACCATAGCCATTGTGGGCAAGAATAAATGAATGGGCATTAAAACGATTATGATGTGGTTTGGGAAAGTCAATTGAGAAAAGCATAGCCGTTGAGGACATGAAGAAATGGATAAAGATTGATGTTTTCCATTCATCCAGAGACGCAAGCAAGCCCATATACAGGTGCACATCTGAGTTACAGCTGATGGTTAATCTCTTGGCATCGAGAAGGAGAATGCAAAGCCTTTGTGACACCAATGCGAATGGAGTACATAGAATCCTCACAATCCTCACCATGCATGTCGAAGCAATTCAAAGGAAATTTCTGTAAATTGGGAGCATGGTGGTTCATTTCGTCCAGGTGATCGAGCTCGGCATAGGAGTTATGTCATCAAGCTCCGATTCCATTAATGGTATATATACATATGGATTATCTCTATTCATGAAAATAGATATGTATTTATCTTCATCAATTTTGTATACTGCTAATCGCTTCTGCATTCAAACTGAGCAGAATTCCGCTACACAGCAGTGCATAGAGGATGGTGGGTTGTTGTGTTCGGTTGGGCTGAGCAGAGCACAGTAGAATGCCATAGAGAACGGCATAGAGGGCGGTGGGTTGCTGAGCAGAGCACAACAGACTGCTACAGAGCACGGCATAGAGGGCGGTGGGTTGTTGATTTTGTGCTGATGCAGTGCACCTTGTTGATTTGTCCCTTTTCGTTTTTTTATTTCTTTTTATTTTCTCTTAGTCTGTGAATGCTTTAGAAATATCCATCGTTATTTCTCAGTTCTTGCTCGTGGTATATTTGTGGGCTTTTCTTTTATTATCTTTTTTCTATTATTTAGATTTGGTTATCTCTCGGAGATGGGTGGCTGGCCTTCTTACTCCCTATAGCCATGGTTATTGTACATAGCACATATTGTGTAACTGTTTATTTTGCACATCCCACATGCACTCTTTGTTTTGGGTATATTTTTTTTGTGCGCGTGCAGGCTTAGAAAAGATTGCTGAGGAGCTCCAGTGGAAACGTTGGACTACCATAATGTTAATACTCAACTCTGAAGGATACTTATTCGAGGTATTTCTCATATACTTTACACTGAGCTCTACTCTAGTTTCTAAATAATTTATGTTGTATTTTCAATCAAAAATTAGGTAAGCTATTCTGGAAACCAAGTTACGAAAATAAATTAAAACCATCTTTCTTTGTTGAATTCTCCCTCTTGAATGTTTTTTCACTGTTTTCTACTTGGATTCTTAACGAAATCCTAAGTAAGCTTCCCTCTCTCTAACCAAATTTTAAATCACCTTTCCCAACAGTATTCCACATTCGCGACTACTTGACATGATATTCTCTCTTAAGAAGTTCAGGCTTTATTTTAATTTTTTGATGAAAACCTTATATTCCATGGAGAGCCTGGAGATGATGAGCATGTCCCCGTATTGAGGCAACTTATGGGTGAAACAAGCATTCAAAAGTCGAAACTGATTAAGAAAAAATAAAACCAAGACCGCACCACTATCATTTTTATAAGTTGTTAATTGTTATTGTAGAAACAATTCACATAATCAACACCGAACGCCTTCCTAAGTAAAAGGATAAAAGCTCCATGGCTTCTGGTTCGGGGGACAATAACCTTGTATGCTGATTCTTTCCTTCGTTTACGTTTTCTTCAGCTTATTGAGAATTTTGTTGATCCATTTCAATCTCCAAATATCAATAGTTATTTATACATATATCGTTATATTTCAAAGGTCAGTAATTAGATATACATAAATATTTTATATTTATTGGAGGCTGGATGATAAAATTGTATTGTATTTTTTTTAACCATCAAGAAAGTGACCTTAAGAAAGTGCTATTTTTATTAGAGGAAGAAAGAACATGGTTTCAACATATTTGTTTTTGTTTGTAATTTGTAATTTGGCTTTTTCACAATCACTATGCGTGATGAGATTTTATGGTGAGATCTTACTCTGTTTAAAGTAAATGTTTATTCACGATCAGTTTGGATAATTTTTATTATAAAGTATTGTTATTTTTTTTAGTCACAATTAAATTAAATTGTAAATAATATTTATTATTGATATATTTAAATGATATTTTGTGCATTTTGTATTTATTAGATTGGGGAGAAACAAGTATTTTGAGGAAATTTCATTGAATTGTTTTGAATATGAAGTAGATGTATTTTTTTGGTTTTTATTTTTTAGAAATATATTTGAGATATATACTATATTTTCAGATTTAAAGAGAAAAATTAAAGTTTATTCAATAGTAGTTAGTAGACAGAAAATGATTATGAAAAATAGTATATTTTGATTGAAAATTTCAATTTTAATTTGATTTTATTTTTATGTAAATTTTTGTTTTGTACTTTCTTATATATTATACATATTAGCTTTCAATATTTTAGTGTATTTTTTTCATATGAATTTTATTAAAGTAAAGCTTTTAATATTTTAGTGTATTTTAGAGCAAAGAGGTAGAGAGAAAGATGAAAGAAGATAAACGTGAAGATGGGAATGTGGGTAAATAGTGAGGATGGGAAAGTGGGGAAGAGATAGGAAGAGGAAGACAAGAGGAGAGAGTGAGTTAGTGGGTGTACATGTGTGTGAGAGAGAGGGAGAGAAGGAGATGAGTGATAATAAGATGAAAGAAGATAAATGTGAAGAGGGAAATGTGGGTAGATAGTAAGAATGGGAAAGTGGGGAAGAGATAGGAAGAGGGAGACAAGAGGAGAGAGTGAGTAAGTTGGTCTACATGTGTGAGAGATTGAGGGAGAGAAGGAGATGAGTGATAGGGTGAGAGATGTAGAAAAGGATAGCTCTAGTGGGAGAGAGAGGTAAAAAGAGAGATTGGTAGAGCGAGAAAGAGATGTCAAAGACAGAGGGGAAGATGGAGAAAAAGAGGGAGTGAGGGGCAGAGAGATAGAGCTTGAGATGGAATTTTTGAAAGACATATTAAGCAAGGTAAGTAAGGATAGTAGGAGAGGAAGTGAGAGGGGCAAAGGTAGAGAGATGGGCAATGGAGAGAGAGAGAGAGAGAGAGAGAGAGAGAGAGAGGGAGGAGAGGAGAGAGAGAGAGAGAGAGAGAGAGAGAGAGGGGGGGAGGGGGAGAGGGAAGGGGGAGGAGGAGGGGGGAAGCGAGTGAGAGGGAGGAGGAAGGTGAGAGGGAGAGGGAGGAGAGTGGGGGGAGAGAGGGAGGCAGAGGAGAAAGAGCTTGAGATGAATTTTTGAAATACATATCAAGCAAGGTGAGGATAGTAGAGAGAGAGAGGAGAGGAGAGTGGGGCAGAGGACAGAGAGGTGAGAGAGATGAGGAGAGGGAGGAGAGAGAGAGAGAGAGAGAGAGAGGGGGAGGGGGGGAGGAGGAGGGAGAGAGGGAGAGAGAGAGAGGGGGGGAGGGAGAGAGAGGGGAGGGGAGGGAAAGGGGAGGAGGAGGTGGGCAGCGAGTGAGAGGAGGAGGGTAGGGTGGAGGAAGGTGAGAGAGAGGGAGAGGGAGAGGGAAGGGAGGGAGAGGGAGAGGAGGGGAGAGGGAGGGAGGGAGGAGGAGGAGGAGGAGGAGGAAGGTGAGAGGGAGAGGGAGAGGGAGAGGGAGAGAGGGAGAGGGAGGGGGGAGAGGTAGGGGAGGAGGGAGGTGGAGGGGGAGGGAGGGAGAGAGAGAGGGAGAGGAGAGGGCAGGGAGAGAGAGAGGAGGGAGGGGGAGGAGGAGGGAGGGGGAGGGAGGGAGGGAGAGGGAGAGGGAGGGGACAGAGGGAGAGGGGGAGGGAGGGAGAGAGTGAGAGAGGGAGGGGGAGAGGGAGGGGGAGCAGGGAGAGAGGGAGAGGGAGAGGGGAGGAGGGAGGGAGGGAGAGGGAGAGGGGGGGAGGGAGGGAGGGAGGGAGAGGGGAGAGGGAGGGGAGAGAGAGGGAGAGGGGAGGGAGCGAGTGAGAGGAGGAGGAGGAAGGTGAGAGGGGAGAGGGAGAGGGAGGGGGAGAGAGAGGGAGGGGGAGGGGGAGAGGGGGAGAGAGAGAGGGAGAGAGAGAGGGAGGGAGGGAGGAGAGAGTGAGAGGGAGGAGGAGGGAGGAGAGGGTGAGAGGGAGAGGGAGAGGGAGAGGGAGGGGGGAGAGAGGGAGAGGGAGGAGAGGGAGGGAGGTGAGAGGGAGAGGGAGAGAGGGAGGGAGAGAGAGGGAGAGGGTAGGGGGAGAGGGGGGAGGGGGAGGGGAGGAAGAGGGAGGGGGAGGGAGAGAGAGATGGACGCGAGTGAGAGGGAGGGAGGAGGAAGGTGAGAGGGGAGAGGGAGAGGGAGGGGGAGGGGGAGGAGAGAGAGAGAGAGAGAGGGAGGGCGGAGGAGAGAGAGGAGGAGAGAGAGAGGGAGAGGAGGAGGAGGAAGGTGAGAGGGAGAGGGAGAGGGAGGGGAGGGAGAGAGGGGAGAGGGAGAGGGAGGGAGAGAGGGGGAGAGAGGGAGGGAGGGGGAGAGGTAGAGGGAGGGAGGGAGAGAGGGGGGAGGGAGAGAGGGAGGGAGGTAGAGGGAGGGAGAGAGGGAGAGGGAGAGGTAGGGGAGGAGGTGGAGCGGGGAGGGGGAGAGAGGGAGGTGAAGGAGAGGGAGGGAGAGAGAGGTGGAGGGAGGGGGAGGAGGAGGGGGGGAGGGGGAGGAAGAGGGAGGGAGGGAGATGGAGAGGTAGGGGAGGAGGGGGAGCGGGATGGGGAGAGAGGGAGGTGGAGGAGATGGAGGGAGAGAGAGGAGGAGGGATGGGGAGGAGGAGGGGGAGGGGAGGAAGAGGGAGGGGAGGGAGAGGGAGAGGGTTGCTTGCCTTCCTTCCTGTGTGCTGATTGCGTTGCTTGCCTTCCTTCCAAAGGGTGAGCAAATGCTAGTGAGAAAAGCTAGTTGTTAGTCCAGCGAGAGGCGGTTAGTCCATGTCGTGAAACACATGGGGAGCGTTGAACCCAATGTTCAACAATCTCCCCCCCCCCAACGTGAGCTGGGTGAGTTTCGAACTCGAGACTTGTCTCTCCGATACCACTTGTTGAAATCACGATTGTTGTTAGACCAAAACCCGTAGGTGTTAGTCTCTCGCTACAATCACCCGTAGTTAGGATCCACGAGAGGCGGTTAGCCCATGTCGCGAAACACACGGGGAGCGTTGAACCCAATGTCCAACAAAATGATTGTAAACATTTAACATTCATATTTTCAGCTCAATTTAAAAAATGATTCCTTATGGCACAAAGATCACTTATATCTTTGTAAGAATTCCCAACTAAAAAAAAAATATTCTTTTGGAATTGTACACTTCTCCCTTAGGAGGACACTCAAGAATTTTAAAAACTTACCACAGGGTGAAGAATTTTTTTTTGAGATGGCCCTAAATCTGATATTCAAAAATTTTTAGCGGAATGTTTGGTTTGCCAAACATTTATTAGAGAAAGCATATTTAAATGAAAATTTAAATTTGGTACTTTCAAAATTACAAAGTAATCCTTCTCCAAGGGACGTGTCCCTTCATAGGCTCGGGCATTATAAATTGAAGTTGGTCTTCTTCTATTTGAGATCAATAAAGTCAGTGAAGTTTGAGTGGTTCATATGGAAATAAATCGATCAATGGTCCGTACAACAATCAATATTTTTGTGGTGTTCATGGTAAACAATTCTTCTATGTTTTTCATATTAGAGGCTCACATTCTATTACAAGGCTCATATTCTATTTCAAAGGTCGCATTATCTTATAGGACTCACATTCCAATACAAAGGGCACACATTTCTAATTTATTGGTTGTATTCTCATTGAATCGTGTTTCGATTACTTGTAATCTGTGTAGTAGCTCGCTCCAGTTATGACATGAATTATCTCGTGGAAGCACACTCTTCCCCGGTTACCATATCATAGTGACATGATATTGACTCATTGGCTTTGTTTGACTATAATTTAGTATCCCTTGCATGACTATGGAGAATCACATCACTATAGTGACTCGGGATAATAGGGATATGAATCGCATTCATAACCGTGGTGATTGAGACCACTCGTAGCTCCTTAATATCATAATAATTATAGTTTATAGTGGAATTGTGGTTCACAACATAGCTAATTACAATGAACCATTTTCTAAAGGGTCGCATTCTCTGAACTATAATCCATAACACACACATTGTCATAAAAAAAATATGTGTTGTGGCATCATGGTTGGAGTTACTCTATTAGTGGAATCATGGTCCTTTGTAGTGGCATCATTTTTCAATATAGTGGCATCGTGGAAGTACATATTTTGTGTTCATCATGTAACTTTGATATGACTTGCATCAATGACGTGTAAAGTGTATATGTCATAAGCTTACACTATACTTTGTGAACAACACTGTTGACATAAATACTATGATATAAACTACAAAGTGAGACTCTTATATATGACTTTGTTATGTTGAACATTATATTGATATGGAAAGGTCGAAAAGTATGATAGAATAATCGTATGGAACATAACAATGATCTAGATATGTGTAATGACTCGTAGATTCATTTTTTAATTTTGATATGGTAGTAAATATTAGATATTAAAGTGACAATTTTTATACCATGAAGGAAAGGACCCTAAACATTTAGGGTTATTTTAATGTGTCGTTATTCATGATATTGCTATTATATGATATTATTGCCTTTATTAAATAGTAATTCAAATGATCCATGTGTTAGAGGCATGTTTAATAATGATTGGGAAACTATGATAGAGACCGTGAAAGATAGCCATGTCATGATAATAACCTTATTCATGACAAGTAACCTTTGGTGCAAGGACAATGAGTCTCCAAACAATACAATGATAAGGTGAAAGTATATAGGAAAAAAAAGTTGGTGACCTTAATGACAATGTTGATCTATATTACGATGAGACAATGACCAAATTGTATAACAATGATGATGACAACATACAATGATATGGAAATAACTCTCTAGATATCAAATTGTTCAATTTACAAATGTCATTGTGAACTAACTTTGGTGGGCCCTAAAAGACCCGATATGTTAAATGCTAAGTTGCACGAAGCGCCGAAACCTTTGGAAGTTTATGAAATGGGTAGGGTTGGAAACGTGACCGCCCAAAAATGACTATATAATATATAATTTTTTTTAAAATAAGTTAAAACACAACTTGCAAAAAAAAAAGAATGAGACATGTAAAACCCGGTCTATGTTAACTCTCATAAATCATTAAATCATTTGAAATCCAATATTATCATTTATAAAGGAGGTTGTACATCCAAGATTATAATATTAACCTATACACATGAGGCTTTACATCTAAAATTATCTTTTATACATGGTTATATGTGCTGAAAATGAAGCATAACATATGGTAATGACAAGTACAATTACATATATTATAATCCTAATCGTCATCTTCATTAACAAAATTAGAACAAGTTAAGTTTTAAGTATAACTAGAGCGTGGATTGATTAGAGATAGATTAGTGTGTGGAGTTATTACACATAAAATTTAGTGCTATATTGAATCTATTTTGGCCATAGAAGGGCCCCACAACCTTCTTCGGTGCTTGAGTGAGCCCGCAAAAGAAAAAAGGTCATGGAAATGGGTCAAAATTAGTCGAAAATGGGGCAGTAATTGGGATGAAACTCCATAGAAACCTATCAACGACGTTTCATTGGAATTTCCAAATCAGGAAACTCCACCCAAATGTTTCAGTCTTCATTTCAAATGGGCATTTTGGTGGCGTTTTAGTGTTTCGATGAGTTTCGGGTACGAAGAGTCAAGACACCACCTCGGGGGCCATTTCTTGCAACACAGGTTAAATGCATCTCATTATGGATGTGCTTTGTGTCTCAACTAAAAAAATTAATGAATATCCAATAGAAGAATAATTTGGATGGGTTTTTCCCCTTTGTAGGGTTTTTGCCGAGGTTCCGACAAAAATATTGATGTCTCTTTTGTGCATGCTTTTCTTCTAATGTTCGTTTATGTTTCGTTGTAATGTTGAAGTTATTGTTCTTTCTACACAATTGCTAATAATTGAATATGTTGTGGGGTGAATGTTTAAAAATTCAATTATCAATAGAAAATAATAATATAGACCTAAAAAATAAACAGTTGAGTCACTATTTATCAATTATACACCAAGTGATTATATTACTCGTATTTACATAAATCTGAAATCATTGTTTTGTTTCATGTTGTTTCGTTTCTCATTACCATTTGAAAATGAATGTACATTATTGCATCACACTTTGGTGTTTCAATTTATTCCATAAGTGTAGCTTATATGTTTCCTCAATACTCCATTAAAATAGATCAATAATGCATTCATTTCATCCATTGTGCAACACAAATGAATTTTGACGAGATTTTTAACCAAACAAATAATTTATGGAAGTCAATGAGAACCAATGACAAGTTTCCCTATTTCCCTCGAGCATAGAAAAAGCTTGATTGGGTTAGTTTTTATGGAAGAGAAGTGTGTATGTGTTTTTTTATTGGAAGCATAGAAAGATTTAGGATGAATAGGAGCATCTTTTGCTTCATAGTTGGGATGGAAAGTTCCACTCATGAAATTGTAACACCCCCAATTCATGTGATTTCAATTTAAAAGTTAGATACTTGAACTTTATATCCTAAGGGGAGTGGACCCCAAAGGAAAGTTATTTGGTGAATGTAATTAAATATTTAATTGAGGAAATGAATAAATTATTATGGTGCAAATTGACCAAAAATGAGATGATGAGATCACTTGCTAAATCTCGAGGATGGATGAGGCAAATATTTCCCCACAATCTTTCAAAAATCGTTGGAAGATAGTAAGTTTTAAAATTAGATTTTGAGGAAAAAATCTTAATATCCCCAATGATGAGGAAAGTAGTTGGGAAGAGGTAAAAAATCTGGAAAAGTCGAGGAAAAGCATAAAACAACTTTAAAGAATCTCTAAGTGGGAAGCCTAGGCAAACAGGGAAGAAAAGCATCCCGAGATTCCGACGCAGAATTAGAAACATGCTTTGGGGAACAATAGCTTAAATAAGTTGCTCTTGAACGGACTAGAGGTTAATCTGCTATAGGAGGTGATCTCAGCTTCTGGGGTGAGTTCGGGGAGACGAAGAGCTCTAAGGTTGGGAGGTTGGTCTACATTGCACAAGTGGTATGTCTCCGAGAAAATTTGTCTTATTGTGTTGCTATAGTATGAATTGGCTACATATAAAAACAAAATTTATTTATAAGTTAGTTTATATTATTAGTCTACATTTAACGTAATGTAGTCACCAGACATTAACCCGGTTATCCCGTATAGTTGTAGAAGAATAACCTATAAAGTGGAATTCCACGTGAATGTTTAAACCCGTGGTGGGGTTAAATCGAGGGAAAACTTGTTCTTTCGGGAAACACTGTGAATTTATTTTTTAATCCGCTTCGTTTCATAGAATAATTTTATTTTACGGCTATCCTACGAGAGAAATGAAATTCACTATAGTATACCGGAAACTCGTAGTAGGATATAAATTAAGACTTATAATGTTTATGAAAAAACACGAGAGGGAGAGAATCAATAAACCGATCTCAAGTTCAGACCAAGAAAATTTTTGTTATAATTCCGAGCATTTAATAGTTCAAATCAACCAAAGTTGTGCATGAGTCACTTTGCCTAGGGGAGGAATGAGTACCTATTTGTAAAAAACATGAAATAGAAACCATGGTCTCCCGAAAACCACTCTAATATCATATCACAGAGGATTGAATCCATATAAGGTAATAGTTATGCGTAAGCGACTGAGAACTATAGTGGTAAAGAGTTAAACTATTTCAATCTCGTATGTACAATACCTTTATATAACCACTATTTCCATTTAGCAATAGAAAAAATGGAATGGGTTCTAATCCCATAACCGAAATTTCCTTTTAAATACATTTATTTCCATGTACACAAATAGATACGAGCTGAAACTAAAATTACAAGAAGATGAGAAGAAACTCGGAGAATAGAACTATGCTTGTACACCTTTGAAAAATGAGAAATTATAAATTATAGACTTTCATGCATAGAAATCATCTAGTGATAAACAAGAATGGTCTCATAAATGTCCAAGATAAGTCGTTCATATATCTAGACGACTGCATAAAACCAGTTAAGTATAATTAGAGCGAGAGGCAATCCCGTAATTATGCTATAAATACCGCAGTATAGACTTACACCGAAAAGAGTGAACAAGCACATCGAGGAATAGATAAATATCATATATAACAACCTCGTAAATTCCGATGTATGCAATTTAGAAATCGTGGAATGTCGTAGCATTTCCGAGAACAAAATAAGTTCGTACGAGAAAATTAAACAAAGCCAAATGACATGGTATGAGATTATATGCACGATTGATACAAATTTCGGTAACATTATAATGTGGCATAGTATATCGAAATTACATCTAGCAGCCTAGAAAATATATATATATATCCCAAATGTCAAAATACATAAGGAGCCTTTCGAGGGCGGAGTATTCAACGTGCAACCCCCTACTTCAAAAGAACAAATCTAAACAAGCGCCTCTCGCGCAATAGTACAGAGGTCGATATCGATTTTCGACGCCCATAGGAGAATGACGCAACAGGAGAAGAGCAATAAATCCCACAAGAATACCGACCCGGGAGGGGCCAGCGAGGTCCACGTTAGCAACCCTAACGATTGAAAAGATTAAGTGTTGTGGTTTGCTGAACATGCCATAACCAATTGTTACTCGTAAACGACAAATGCAACAAAACAAAAAGAGGATTAGTCAAATTGAAATAGCGTAGAGACATAAGTGAAGAACGAAAATAGTAAAGCGGTTAAAACCATACCTCGTGGAATGCATGGTATAGATACATAGATTCCCGAAAAAAATTTGTGTACAGAGAGGGATTAACACGCAATATCTTCGGAATAAGGAGGAAGTTGCAATTTAAAATAGAGGCGAGAAGCTCAAGAAATTACCTCATGAAAATCCACGATAGGGTAGACGTCCGTTTGATGTGATGCGAAGCCACTACACCGCAGTCACAACACGCATGAGTGTCATCCTATGAACTCGCAGGAGTAGGGTCGACGAAACGAAAGCGAAAACACAATCACAAATGGCGCCGAGAGTATGAGTCTTGTAACCCGAAACAAGAGGCATATCCTTTACTAAGGATTGAATGCATACGCGTAACCCGCGCATGACCGAAGTTAAACAACGTCACGAACCATTTAAGCATACAATAACATTAAACCGAACGCCGAGGTAATTACCCGAGATCCGGTGGATAAACCCGAAGCGCCATGGTTTTCTTTGGAAACAGAGAATTTGCAAAACCTCTGCGAATGTAGAAATTGGAAGATGCGAGAGGTGCACGACGAGTTGAAAAATGCGTAAACGCGACTCAAACTCTATCCAAAAAACTTATATAACGCTTCGATAACCACCTTAACCTCTAACCAAACACGATCACGCATCGTCCACTCGCGGAATCATGGAAGCCAAGCCACGGATCGAGAATAGCAGAGGTGAGTTAAGAGCAAACTGATCGCATTAATGGAGTATATCTCCGAATTCAGAGTCGAGATGTCCGTACCGTGTTGGTATGGTCGATGTACATCCCGCGTGTCGAGCTAGCCCTCGACGTGGACTCACCGACCATCGAGTGGAGGGGTATGGCAAACTACATGGGACTATTCCACTCTCGGCTACTCATTTTCGACGCCCGACGTGGACACAAGTGACCACGCGGTGATACACATAACAACCAAAAATCTATTTTGACCATACGCCTTACGTGTATATGGATTTCAATTCGCGATGACAATCTCCCGAAGTCGATTGGAAATCTTATGTAACGTGTTAGGCGTCATGTCAACCGGTGTATATGAGGGTTAATGCCAAACGTATGGAAAAACAATTCAATTTCCCATACTATGTCCAGTAATCATATAAACATAAAAACAAAAATCATTTCCCTCAAAGCTATACCAAAACACATAGCGGAGTAATCGTAACTATGTGTCGAAGGGCCGAACTTGTGTTTGACCCAATGATCATTGATTTATGTTTGATTTTTATGTACAGTATAGAATTTACCATTATATTCAACAATTCGATAAATGAAATACATGACCCTCAAGACCAAGGTGAATGTGCAAGGGTATGCGAGGATGTGTAAAGGTCCAAGACATAAGAAAAATATGTTCACCCTTGAGATGCAATTAGCATAAGGTAAGAAGTAAGAATAGAGGATTTAATTGTGACGGTATATGATGATGAAAAAACATCATGATAAAAAGGTGAAATGTCATAATAAATCTATACTTACAAGTCCCGAGTTCATGAAGAAAAATTTTTTTTGGGTGTGAAATTTGGAGGTGTGACAAATGGTATCGGAGCCCAAGTTATAAAAGCGGGCCGGTGACATTGTGCTCACGATTGTCGTGTACTCACCGTGTAATTTTATTGTCTAGCGAAAGTTTTGTTTTTTGTTGTTTTGTTTTTTCTCGTTCACCGACCTCGTGCTATGTAGTGTACAAGTGAGGTGATAGAATGGAAGAAGGTGGTGGAATTTATGTAGATCCGTGTGGTGAGCCGTATCCAAATGCGGCCATGATGGCTATGTTGCGTAAAATTGCAACAAGAATTGTCTGAGATAAAAATCCGTAATGACGATTTGTCATTAGCCGTTGAGGAGCAGAGAAAGGCTCATCGTATAATTAACTCACGGAATCGACCCAAGAAGGCGAAGGTTCCGGGAAGAGGAAAAACTAATGATTCTGATGAGGAAGATGCTATTCGACATCGAATAAGCGGAAAAAGGAATTACAAGGAGAATTCCGGAAAATCAAACCTCCTTCCTATGATGGGGGAAAAGGAGAAGGATGTCGAAGCCCGGTCGTTGCCGAATATGATTAAGTATTTCCGTGTTTATGAATATGAAAGCAATCGAAGGCCGATTAGCTATCTACTCGGGCCTACAAGGTAAGGCTACCTTGTGGTGGGAAGAGACAAAAAATGGTGCATGCCATAGATGAAAAGACAGATTCACTTTGGGAAGATTTCCGGGCCAAATTCAAGAATCGCTACTTGAATGAGCAAAGCGTACTATGATGACAAAGCAAAAGAATTTCATGAGCTTAAATTGGGACAACTCACTATCGATGAGTTTGTTACTAAATTTACCAATCGTTAAGATATGTACCTTACATAAGGGAAGAAAAGGCAAAGGTACAAAGATTTCTGAATTGTTTGCCTATGATATACAAAGAGAAAATTGAGTTTGACAACCCAAAAACAATGGACGAAAAGTCACGTTAGAAAGGCTAGATTGTGTTACCAACGAGCTCAAAGGAAAAAACTAATCAAGGAAAAAGTTGGGTAAGTAAGAATGAATTCAAAGGAGAAAACCGAAACTAGCCTATTTGAAGAATTTTGAGAGATCATCGGTAGGAAAAGGTTTGGTAAACCCAAAGAAAGTCAAACCGCACACGGTCTCAAGTGGCATCGAAACCAATAGATGGAGACGAAAGAAAAGGAGGAATGAAGTAGAATGAAGGAGCCCTTGAAATGTTGGGGGCTCGTGGAGAACCCCATCTTTTGAGGGACTGCGCCCCATAGAAATGTTCATATGCTCATGAGGGACGGGAAGCGACAACGTAAATGATATGCCGTAAACATACCAACTACGTTGCAGCCTCCGGAAAATCGACAAGCGAGCATCAAGCAACCATGTCGAATGGAGGGTAAGATTTCGACCTACCAGCTTTGCGTTTCCGATTGATCCGGGTGCTTCTTTGAGTTACATTAATCCAAAGATTGTAGAAAAATGTAACTTAAAAATTGAAAAATTTCAACGACATAGCTGGTACGACCAGCCATTGGAACAAAAAAGAAAGGTAACACATAAAATCGCCCGTAACAGAAATCAAATGAAAATGAGTTCCGAATAGAAGTAATTTTAACATTTTACCCTTAGGGTCATATGATTTATTGATAGGAATGGACTCGTCGGAAAAGAAGAAAGCTTTCGATGAATTGATGTTGATGCGGAGAAGATAAAGGCGATAAAAGAATGGCCGGTGATGCTCTCGATGTTTCAGCGATTAGATCATTCATGGGGATTTCAAACTATTATCGCGATTTGTGGAGAGATTTTCGCCATAGCACATCCCATCACTTCCTTACAGCCGGAAAGGTGTCAAGTTTGTATGGATCGAAAAAATGCCAAACAGCTTTCGACCAATTAAAGTCGAAACTTACCACAACCCCTATATTGAAGATTACGGATCCCGATAAGGAATTTGTGGTATGTACAGATGCAGGTAGCAGAAGGATTGGGAGGAGTTCGCTACAAGAAAATGCCGTGATTGCCTATGAATCTAGGAAACCGAATATACATGAACAAAATTATAGTGCCTATGATTTAAAGTTACGTGACTGTTATTCATGCTCGAAAAATGTGGTGGCACTATCTTCTGGAAAAAGATTTACATTGATGACCGATCATATTAGCCTCAAATATTTCTTTTCTCAAATCGAATTGAATGCCGTACAAGCTAGATGGTCATCCTTTTTAAGTGAGTTTGACATGGATATAAAACATATTAAAGGGAAGGAGAATAAAGTTGTTGATGCATTGAGTAGAAATGCTTGTCGGCGATATCAATAATATTGGAAGTAGTGCTCAGATAGACGTAGAAGATTTGGTGAGTAAGGCTACCCACCAAGACCCAAATTATGAAACACTTTTGGTGAAATTGCGTAGAAAAAGGAGAAAAGCTGACTTTTCCAAAAAACCGAAAAAAGGGCCGATTTGTTATAAGAACATGATTGTATATTCCCAATATAGAGTCTTTAAAAAATAAATTTCCGGATGAGTACCATAAACAACCCTATGCGAGCCATCCAGTATCGAAAATGTTAACCGCCCCGAAAAAGAAGTCTGCCTCGCCAGGAATGAAGAGAGGTAGCGAGAATATTTAAGTAGATGCATGGAATGTCAATTAGTTAAGGTGGAAACATCGACATCCCGCTCGGTCTTCTAAATCCCTTGCCCATTGCGGAAATGGAAGTGGGACACCGTTTCCATGGACTTCATTACAGATTACCCAAAACCAAACACCAAGATGATTCTCGTAATGGTAGTAGTAGACACTTTAACCAAAGTCGCTCACTTTATACCGTTGAAATCTACCTTTGGAACAACTCAAGTAGCGAATGTGTTTCGAAGGAGATAGTAAGGCTCCATGGAGTTCCTAAGGTGATTGTGTCCGATAGGGATGCTAAGTTTCTGACTTTAAACCTTTTTGGAAGGGGTTATTTGGAGGAATGGGCACTAAATTAAATTTTAGCACCGCCTACCATCCTCGAATCGAAGATCAAACGGAAAGAACTAATCAAATTTTGGAGGACATCGTCGAGAATGTATGTGATGGATAGACCCTCAAAGTGGGAATATTTCTTACATTTAGTCGAATTTGCCTATAATAACAGAGCTATCAATCTTCCATTAAAAATGAGTCCGTTTGAGGGCACCGTATGGAAGGAAGTGTCGTACCCCTTTGAGCTAGAGTCGCCGGAAGACAAACCGATGTTGGGACCCGATGCCTTACAAGAAATGGAAGGAATTGTCAAACAAATAAAAAAGAACATCAAGACAACACAGATCGCCAAAAGAGTTATGCAGATAAGAAAAGAGTGCATAGAGAATTTAAAGTTGGGGAGCATGTATACCCGTGTATTAAACCCAAAAAGAGTACCCTTTATGCGGGGAGTTGTGCAAAATTGTCCCCTCGATACTCGTGGTCCCTTTGAAATATTAGAAAGGATGGGACCATGGCGTACCGAAATCGGGCCTTACCACCCCATGTTAGAGTTCATGATGTCTTTCATGTTTCATTGCTAAAAAGATATGTGCATGATGCTTCTCACATAGTTGATTGGAATGTTGTGGCCGGGTGGAACCGTAGGGGAGTTTCGCCGAACCGCTTCAAATATTGGAGCGGAAGAAATTGAATTGGAGAAGCGTATCAGCAGCGCAGTAAAGGTGCGATGGGAAGCACCCTCATCGTTGAAGAAGCTACTCGGGAACGAGAGATCGAAATGATGGAAAAATATCCATTTTTATTTGCAAAATAAACTCTAGTAGTTGAATAATAACACAAAGGACGGTGTTTATTTTCGCAGGGGGAATATGTAACACCCCCAATTCATGTGATTTCAATTTAAAGTTAGATACTTGAACTTTATATCCTAAGGGGAGTGGACCCCCGAAAGGAAAGTTATTTGGTGAATGTAATTAAACATTTAATTGAGGAAATGAATAAATTATTGTGGTGCAAATTGACCAAAAATGAGATGATGAGATCACTTGCTAAATCTGAGGATGGATGAGGCAAATATTTCCCCACGAATCTTTCAAAAAATCCTTTGAAAGATAGTAAGTTTTTAAAATTATATTTTTGAGGAAAAAATCTGAATTTCCCCAATGATGAGGAAAGTAGTTGGGAAGAGGTAAAAAGTCAGGAAAGTTGAGGAAAAGCATAAAACGACCTTTAAAGAATCCCTAAGTGGGAAGCCTAGGCAAACAGAAGAAAAGCATCCCGAGATTCCGGACGCGGAAATTAGAAACGAGCTTTGGGGAACAATAGCTTAAATGAAAATGCAGCTCTGTACGAGATTAGAGGTTAATCCGCTATAGGAGGTGATCTTAGCTCGTGGGTGAGTTCGGGAGACGAGAAGAGCTCTAAGGTTGGGAGGTTGGTCTCACTGCACAAGTGGTATGTCTCTCGAGAAAATTTGTCTTATTGGTTGCTATATGTATGATTGGCTACATATAAAAACAAAATTTATTTCTAAGTTAGTTTATATTATTAGTCTACATTTAATGAATGTAGTCACCAGGCATTAACCCTCGGTTATCCGTATAGTTGTAGAAGAATAACCTCGTAAAGTGGAATTCCACGGAAATATTTAAACCCGTGGGTGGGGCCAACTGCGAGGAAACCTTGTTCTTTCGGGAAACACTATGAATTTATTTTTAATCTACTTCGTTTCATAGAATAATTTTATTTACAAATATCCTAGAGAGAATGTAGAAAGTTCACTATAGTATACCATAACTATAGCAGAGATATAAATTAAGACTTATAATGTTTATGAAAAACACAGAGGGAGAGAATCAATAAAACTCGATCTCAAGTTCACCAAGAAATTTTGTTATAATTCCGCAGCATTTAATAGTTCAAATCAACCAGTTGTGCATGAGTCACTTTGCCTAGGGGAGGAATGAGTACCTAGTTTGTAAACAACATGAAATAGAAACCATGGTCTCCCGAAAACCACTCTAATATCATATCACGAGGATTGAATCCATATAAGGTAATAGTTATGAGTAAGCAAAGCTGAGAACTATAGTGGTAAAGAGTTAAACTATTTCAAAGTCGTATGTACAATACCTTTATATAACCACTATTTCCATTTAGCAATATAAAAAAATGGAATGGGTTCTAATCCCATAATGCACTTTTAAATACATTTATTTCCATGTACACAGACTAGATACGAGCTGAAACTAAATTACAAGAAGATGAGAAGAAACTCGGAGAATAGAACTATGCTTGTACACCTTTGAAAAATGAGAAATTATAAATTATAGACTTTCATGCATAGAAATCATCTAGTGATAAACAAGAATGGTCTCATAAATGTCCAGTAAGTCTGTTCATATGTCTAGACAGCAGCATAAAACCAGCTCGGTGATAATTAGAGCGAGAGGCAAAGCTCGTAATTATGCTATAAATACCGTAGTATAGACTTACACTAAAAAAGAGTGAACAAGCACATCGTAGGAATAGATAAATATCATATATAACAACTCGTAAATTCGATGTATGCAATTTAGAAATCCGGGAATGTCGTAGCATTTCCAGAGGACAAAATAAGTTCGTACGAGCAAATTAAACAAAGCCAAATGACATGGTATGAGATTATATGCACGATTGATACAAATTTCGTAACATTATAATGTGGCATAGTATATCGAAATTACATCTAGCACCTAGAAAATATATATATATATATATCCCAAATGTCAAAATACATAAGGAGCCTTTCGGAGCCGGAGTATTCAACGTGCAACCCCTACTTCAAAAGAACAAATCTAAACAAGCGCCCTTCGCGCAATAGTACGAGAGAGGTCGATATCGATTTCGACGCCCATGAGAACGACGCAACAGGAGAAGAGCAATAAATCCCACAAGAATACCGACCTCGGGAGGGGCCAAGAGGTCCACGTTAGCAACCCTAACGATTGAAAAGATTAAGTGTTGTGGTTACGAACATGCTACAACCAATTGATACTCGTAAATGACAAATGCAACAAAACAAAAGAGGATTAGTCAAATTGAAATAGCGTAGAGACATAAGTGAAGAACGAAAATAGTAAAGCTGTTAAAACCGCATACCGTGGAACGCACGTACGAGATACATAGATTCTGAAACAAATTTTACGTACGAGAGGGATTAACACGCAATATCTTCGTAATAAGGAGGAAGTTGCAATTTAAAACAGAGAGGCAGAAGCTCAAGAAATTACCTCATGAAAATCCACGATAGGGTAGATGTCCCGTTTGATGTGATGCGAAGCCACTACACCGAGAGGCATAACACGCATGAGTGTCATCCTATGAACCCGCCGAGAGTAGGGTTGACGAAACCGAAAGCGAAACACAATCACAAATGGCGCCGAGAGTATGAGTCTTGTAACCCGAAACAAGAGGCATATCCTTTGCTGGGATTGAATGCATACGTAGAACCCGCGCATGACCGCAGTTAAACAACGCTCCCAAACCATTTAAGCATACAATAACGTTAAACCGAATGCCGAGGTAATTACCCGAGATCCGGTGGATAAACCCGAAGCACCATGGTTTTCTTGGCAAATGAGAGAATTTGCAAAACCTCCGCCGAATGTAGAAATTGGAAGACGCAGGTGCACGACGAGTTGAAAAATGCGGAAACCCGACTCGCTCCCTATCCAAAAAACTTATATAACGCTTCGATAACCACCTTAACCCTAACCAAACACGATCACCATCGTCCACTTGGCGGAATCGTGGAAGCCAAGCCATGGATCGAGAATAGCGAGAGGTGAGTTAAGAGCATCCGATCGCATTAATGGAGTATAACTCGAATTCAAGTCGAGATGTCCCAAGACCGTGTTGGTATGGTCGATGTACATCCCGCGTGCCGAGCCAGCCCTCGACGTGGACTCACCGCGACCATCGAGTGGAGGGGTATGGCAGACTACACGAACTATTCCACTCTCGCTACTCATTTTGACGCTCGACGTGGACACAAGTGACCACGCGGTGATACACATAACAACCAAAAATCTATTTTCGACTCATACGCCTTACGTGTATATGGATTCGACTCCGCAAGACAATCTCCGAGTCGATTGGAAATCTTATGTAACGTGTTAGGCGTCATGTCAACCAGCGTATATGAGGGTTAATGCCAAACGTATGGACAACAATTCAATTTCCCATACTATGTCGAATCATATAAACATAAAAAACAAAATCATTTCCCTCAAAGCTATACCAAAAACACATAGCGGAGTAATCGTAACTATGTGTCGAAGGGTCGAACTTGTGTTTGACCCAATGATCATTGATTTATGTTTTATTTTTACGTGCCATATAATTTACCATTATATTCAACAATTCAATAAACGAAATACATGACCCTCAAGACCAAGGTGAATGTGCAAGGGTATGCGAGGACGTGTAAAGGTCCAAGACATAAGAAAAATATGTTCACCCTTGAGATGCAATTAGCATAAGGTGAAGTAAGAATAGAGGATTTAATTGCAACAAGATATGATGATGAAAAACATGATGATAAAAAGGTGAAATGTCATAATAAATCTATACTTACAAGTCCGAGTTCATGAAGAAATTTTTTTTGCGTGTGAAATTTGGAGGTGTGACGGAAATTCTCTTCAAATAAATTAAAACACAAACCTTGATCATGAGGTTACAATTGTTGTGGAGACATGTCCATCTATGAGTCATGTCTTACATACCGATGTTATCCATGAGAAACATGTGGAACATATATGGGATTAAGCTTACACATGTTTGAAAGATGGAGGCTCTTCGATTACTTATTATCTTTCCCTCCCAATATCCTATTTTTACAAGGTGAACCCATTCGTATGTTCATGTGATGAAACTATTGGGAAGGGAACAAAACTACGTGTCTCATTGGATTCAATTTACATCAAATATTATTTCGATGAACATTAGGTCATCATAAAGAGGAAGGGCGGAGGTTGTGAAATATTTGAAAACTACTTATATCTAGTGTAAATTTGGATACTCTAGTTGGTATTTAATTTTTCTTATCATGTTCATTGAATGCATAAAATATGCAATCAACATGAAGATGACCCCAAGAGAGCATGGGAATGAAAAAATACACCTTATAAAAATATACAAATACAATATTAATAACTTGATATATAGTTTTGTTGTTGATTTTTTTTAAAGAATAGAGGAGGAAAATATCAAATAGGATACCTAAATTTTTTTGAAAGAAAAATATAATAAAAATATATGACTAACTTTAACATTTATTTCACTTTTGAAATTTTGATAAATAAATTGTTTATTATAAATCAATTTTTTTCAAAAAAAATCGTTAGATATAGACTATTTTTTATTTTTTTAAACAATATGCTTTTTGAAAATCTACTCTAAGTGTTATTTTCTAATTTCTTAATTAGATCATTTTCTTCTCGAAAAGGATAAAAAAGTTTTCTTGATTGATAATGTATTCCCGAAAAAGATAAAAAGTTAAAAAATGATAGCATGTTAGAATATCAAAATAAAAAGTTAAAAAATGATAAAGATGTTAGAATATCATTTTGATTGGATTCAATTAGTTGCTCCAATTACCAATTTAGACTACTTATGAGAGTTAGACAATAGTTGAAACTCCTAGTCATGTTTTATAGCTCACATTAACTTTACTTTTCTAGATATATTTACATAATCATTTACTTTCATAGATATTTTTACATAATCATTGTTATGGTCGTAAAAAATGGTAAAGTAAATTAATGATTTTATAGTTGGAATCAAAGTTACGAAGCTAATGAAGTGTTGAGATAATGAGTAATATTTTTCCATTTAAAATATTGAGAATGTATGAGGCGGGTTGTTATAGCACTCATCACAAGTTCAATTTCCCTTCGTGGGTGATGTATCTGGACATGTTGATAAAGATAGAGTTAAAAAGAAAAAAAAGAGAAAATGAAAGGTACTGCCAAACTTATAATAATAATAATAGTTATATTAGATACAACTTATTTTCATTAGCGTATAAAAATCTCTACTCTAATACATTCATGACAAATAAATAATTATTATTTAAAAAGCAGAGTATATGAATATATTTGAAATCAATAATGATATGAATAACGTATATTAAACTATGCAATTTTTTTAATGTAATTTATTTGTAAATTTCAATAATAATAATTTAAAACAATCCATTTTTTTGATATATATAAAATTTAGTCACTTAGATTATAAAAATCAAAATTATCAACCATTATTATATTATATTAAATATCTTTATATCTTAAGAAAACATAATTATATTTATTCTTCTATACTCCATGTTAAATAATACAAAATACCTTTATTATAGACACAGGTGATTAATATATTTAATATATTTAATATAAAGACTAAAATCAAAGTGTTACAACACTAGTTACATCCTTAATTTTCAATAACTAAGGCGTGCAAAATAGTTAATATCCAATGGATGGTTAAGGAAATTTTACTATTTTAACATCAAATTGATGGTTAATAAATTTTATTTGCAAAATATCTAATTTAATTAATGAATTTTACCCAGCAGACCTCCTAAGTATATCATTGCAGATTTTATAGTTTAAATGTTTAACATCAAATGAATGGTGGTTAACGTACCTTACTAAATTTGAAGTCAATGCCACGTCACGTGGTAACGCCACTCCGAACTTGAAAATGACCATCGACCGGGTTAGCGATCGTGGGCACTAGCGGAGATGCGGGATGGCAGGTGTATTAAAACGGCTATGATGTAGTTTGGGAGGGAAAGAGCGAATTTAAAAAACCATAGCCGTTGTGGGCAAGAATAAATGAATGGGCATTAAAATGATTATGATGTGCTTTGGGAAAGTCAATTGAGAAAATCATAGTCGTTGAGGACATGAAGAAATGGATAAGCATTGATGTTTTCCATTCATCCAGGAGATGCAAGAAAGCCCATATACGAGTGCACATCCGAGTTACGATTGATGGTTAATCTCTTGGCATCGAGAAGGAGAATGAAAAGCCTTTGTGACGCCAATGTGAATGGAGTACATAGAATCCTCACAATCCTCACCATGCATGTTGAAGCAATTCAAAGGAAATTTCCGTAAATTGGGAGCATGGTGGAGAGAGAGAAGGGGAGGAGGAGGAGGAGGAAGGTGAGAGGGAGAGGAAGAGGGAGGGGGGAGGGGGGGGAGAGAGGGAGAGAGAGGAGGAGGGAGGGAGAGGAGGAGAAGGGAGGGGAGGGAGAGGGAGATGGACACCGAGAGAGAGGGAGGAGTAGGAAGGTGAGAGGGGGAGGGAGAGGGAGGGAGGGAGGGAGGGCGTAGGGGAGGAGGTGGAGGGGGGATGGGGAGGGAGGGAGGCGAAGGAGAGAGAGAGAGAAAGAGAGAGAGAGTGGGGGAGGAGGAGAAAGAGAGACGAGAGTGAAGGGAGAGAGGGTAGAAGGGGAGGAGGAGGGGGGCAACGAGTGAGCGGAGGAGGAGACCGAGTGAGAGGGAGGAGGAGGAAGGTGAGAGGGGGAGGGAGAGGGAGGGGGAGGAGGGAGGCATAGGGGAGGGAGGTGGAGGGGAATGGGGAGAGAAGGAGGAGGAGAGAGAGAGAGAGAGAGAGAGAGAGAGGGAGGAGGAGAAAGAGAGAGAGAGAGAGAGGGGGGAGGGAGAGAGGGAGCGGAGTGAGAGGGTGAAGGAGGAGAGAGAGGGAGAGGTAGAGGGAGAGGGAGGGGGAGAGAGGGAGGGAGAGGGGAGAGGGAGGTGGAGAGGGAGAGAGAGAAGGGTAGGAGGAGGGAGGCGAGGAGAGGGAGGAGGAGGGAGAGAAGGTGAGAGGGAGAGGGAGGGAGGGAGGAGGTGGTGGGGTAGGGGAGAGAGAGGGAGGGCGAAGGAGAGGGAGGGAGAGAGAGGAGGGAGGGAGGGGGAGGGAGGGAGGGGAGGGAGAGGGATGGAGAGGTAGGGGAGGAGGTGGAGGGGGAGGGGGGAGAGAGGGAGGAGAGGAGAGGGAGGGAGAGAGAGGAGGAGGGATGGGGAGGAGGAGGGGGAGGGGAGGAAGAGGGAGGGGAGGGAGAGGGAGAGGGTTGCTTGCCTTCCTTCCAGTGTGTTGATTGGGTTGCTTGCCTTCCTTCCCGGTGAGAAGTTATAGTGAGAAAAAGATAGCTGTTAGTCTAGCGAGAGGCGGTTAGTCCATGTCGTGAAACACATGGGGAGCGTTGAACCCAATGTTCAACAGTCTCCCCACCAACGTGAGCCAGGTGAGTTTCGAACTCGAGACTTGTCTCTCTGATAGCACTTGTTGAAATCACGATTGTTGTTAGACCAAAACCCGCAGGTGTTAGTCTCCGCTACAATCACCAGAGTTAGGATCCATGAGAGGCGGTTAGCCCATGTCGTGAAACACACGAGGGAGTGTTGAACCCAATGTCCAACAAAATGATTGTAAACATTTAACATTCATATTTCAGCTCAATTAAAAAAAGATTCCTTATGGTACAAAGATCACTTATATCTTTGTAAGAATTCCCTAACTAAAACAAAATATTCTTTTGGAATTGTACACTTCTCCCTTAGGAGGACACTGAAGAATTTAAAAAACTTACCATGGGGTGAAGAATTTTTTTTTTGAGATGGCCCTAAATCCGATATTCAAAAAATTTTAGCGGAATGTTTGGTTTGCCAAACATTTATTAGAGAAAGCATATTTAAATGAAAAATTAAATTTGGTACTTTCAAAATTACAAAGTAATCCTTCTCCAAGGGACGTGTCCCTTCATAGGCTCAAGCACTATAAATTGAAGTTGGTCTTCTTCTATTTGAGATCAATAAAGTCGAGTGAAGTTTGATTGGTTCATATGGAAATAAATCGATCCATGGTCCGTACAACAATCAATCTTTTTGTGGTGTTCATGGTAAACAATTCTTCTATGTTTTCATATTAGAGGCTCACATTCTATTACAAGGCTCATATTCTATTTCAAAGGTCGCATTATCTTATAGGACTCACATTCCAATACAAAGGGCACACATTCTAATTTATTGGTTTTATTCTCATTGAATCCTGTTTCGTTACTTGTAATCTGTGTAGTAGCTCGCTCCAGTTATGACTTGAATTATCTGTGGAAGCACACTCCTCTTGGTTACCATATCATAGTGACATGATATTGACTCATTGGCTTTGTTTGACTATAATTTAGTATCCCATGCATGAATATGGAGAATCACATCACTATAGTGACTGGGATAAAAGGGATATTAATCGCAATCATAACTGTGGTGATTGAGACCATTGTAGCTCCTTAATATCATAATAATTATAGTTTTATAGTGGAATTGTGGTTCACAACATAGCTAATTACAATGAACCATTTTCTAAAGGGTCGTATTCTACGAACTATAATCCATAACACACACATTGTCATAAAAAAAATATGTGTTGTGGCATCATGGTTGGAGTTACTCTATTAGTGGAATCATGGTCCTTTGTAGTGGCATCATTTTTTCAATATAGTGGCATCGTGGAAGTACATATTTTTGTGTTCATCATGTAACTTTGATATGACTTGCATCAATGATGTGTAAAGTGTATATGTCATAAGCTTACACTATACCTTGTGAACAGTCACCTGTTGACATAAATACTATAATATAAACTACAGTGAGACTCTTATATATGACTTTTTTATGTTGAACATTATATTGATATGGAAAGGTAGAAATTATGATAGAATAATCGTATGGAACATAACAATGATCTAGATATGTCTAATGACTCGGAGATTCATTTTTAATTTTGATATGGTAGTAAATATTAGATATTAAAGTGACAATTTTTATACCATGAAGGAAAGGACCCTAACCATTTAGGGTTATTTTTATGTGTCTTTATTCATGATCTTGCTCTTATATGATATTACTGCCTTTATTAAATAGTAATTCAGTTGATCCATGTGTTAGAGGCATGTTTAATAATGATTTGGGAAACTATGATAGAGATCTGTGAAAATAGCCATGTCATGATAATAACCTTATTCATGACAAGCAACCTTGGTGCAAGGACAATGAGTCTCCAAACAATACAATGATGAGGTGAAAGTATATAGGAAAAAAACGTTGGTGACCTTAATGACAATGTTGATCTATATTATAGTGAGACAATGACCAAATTGTATAAACAAATGATGATGACAACATACAATGATATGGAAATAACTCTCTAGATATCAAATTGTTCAATTTACAAATGTCATTGTGAACTAACTTTGGTGGGCCCTAAAAGACTCGATATGTTAAATGCTAAGTTGCACGAAGCTACTGAAACCTTTGGAAGTTTATGAAATGTGTAGGGGTTGGAAACGTGACCGCCAAAAAATGGAAATGTTACATATATATATATATATATAATTTTTTTAAAAATAAGTTAAAACGCAACTTGCAAGAAAAAAAGAATGAGACATGTAAAACCCGGTCTATGTTAACTCTCATAAATCGTTAAATCATTTGAAATCCAATATTATCATTTATAAAGAAGGTTGTACATCCAAGATTATAATATTAACCTATACACATGAGGCTTTACATCTAAAATTATCTTTTATACATGGTTATATGTGCTTGAAAATGAAGCATAACATATGGTAATGACAAGTACAATTACATATATTATAATCCTAATCGTCATCTTCATTAACAAAATTAGAACAAGTTAATTTTTTAAGCAAAACTAGAGTGTGGATTGATTAGAGATAGATTAGTGTGTGGAGTTATTACACATAAAATTTAGTGCTATATTGAATCTATTTTTGGCCATATAAGGGCCCCACAACCTTCTTCGGTGCTTGAGTGAGCCCGCAAAGAAAAAAGGTCATGGAAATGGGTCAAAAATTAGTCGAAAATGGGGCGGAATTGGGATGAAACTCCATAGAAACCTATCAACGACGTTTCATTGGAATTTCCAAATCGGGAAACTCCCACCCAGATGTTTCAGCTTCATTTCAGTGGCGTTTTGGTGGCGTTTCAGTGTTTCGGGTACGAAGAGTCAAGACACCACCTCGGGGGCCGTTTCTTGCAACACAGGTTAAATGCATCTCATTATGGATGTGCTTTGTGTCTCAACTAAAAAATTAATGAATATCCAATAGAAGAATAATTTGGATGGGTTTTTCCCCTTTGTAGGGTTTCTATTGAGGTTCCGACAAAAAATATTGATGTCTCTTTTGTGCATTGTTTTCTTCTAATGGTTGTTTATGTTTCGTTGTAATGTTGAAGTTATTGTTCTTTCTACACAATTGCTAATAATTGAATATGTTGTGGGGTGAATGTTTAAAAATTCAATTATCAATAGAAAATAATAATATAGACCTAAAAAATAAACAGCTTTGAGTCACTATTTATCAATTATACACCAAGTGATTATATTACTCGTATTTACATAAATCTGAAATCATTGTTTTGTTTCATGTTGTTTCCGTTTTCTCATTACCATTTGAAAATGAATGTACATTATTGCATCACACTTTGGTGTTTTCAATTTATTCCATAAGTGTAGCTTATATGTTTCCTCAATACTCCATTAAAATAGATCAATAATGCATTCATTTCATCAATTGTGCAACAAAAATGAATTTATTCCATAAGTGTAGCTTATATGTTTCCTCAATACTCCATTAAAATAGATCAATAATGCATTCATTTCATCCATTGTGCAACAAAAATGAATTTTTGACGAGATTTTTAACCAAACAAATAATTTATAGAAGTCAATGAGAACCAATGACAAGTTTCCCTCGTTTCCCTCGAGCATAGAAAAAAGCTTGATTGGGTTAGTTTTATGGAAGAGAAGTGTGTATGTGTTTTTTTATTGGAAGCATAGAAAGATTTAGGATGAATAGGAGCATCTTTTTGCTTCATAGTTGGGATGGAAAGTTCCACTCATGAAATTCTCTTCAAATAAATTAAAACACAAACCTTGATCATGAGGTTACAATTGTTGTGAGACATGTCCATCTATGAGTCATGTCTTACATACAAGTGTTATCCATGAGAAACATGTGGAACATATATGGGATTAAGCTTACACATGTTTGAAAGATGGAGGCTCTCTGATTACTTATTATCTTTCCCTCCTCATATCCTATTTTTTACAAGGTGAACCCATTTTGTATGTTCATGTGATGAAACTCGTTGGGAAAGGAATAAAAACTATGTGTCTCTTGGATTCAATTTACATCAAATATTATTTCGATGAACATTAGGTCATCATAAAGAGGAAGGGCGGGTTGTGAAATATTTGGAAACTACTTATATCTAGTGTAAATTTGGATATCTAGTTGGTATTTAATTTTTCATCATGTCTATTGAATGCATAAAATATGCAATCAACATGAAGATGACCCCAAGAGAGTATGGGAATGAAAAATACACCTTATAAAAAATATACAAATACAATATTAATAACTTGATATATAGTTTTGTTGTTGATTTTTTTTAAAGAATAGAGGAGGAAAATATCAAATAGGATACCTAAAAAAAATTTGAAATAAAATATAATAAAAATATATGACTAACTTTAACATTGATTTCACTTTGAAATTTTGATAAATAAATTGTTTATTATAAATCAATTTTTTTTCAAAAAAAATCGTTAGATATAGATTATTTTTTTATTTTTTTTAAACAATATGCTTTTGAAAATCTACTCTAAGTGTTATTTTTCTAATTTCTTAATTAGATCATTTCTTCTACGAAAAGGATAAAAAGTTTTCTTGATTGGATAATTTATTCCTGAAAAAAGATAAAAAAGTTAAAAAATGATAGCATGTTAGAATATCAAAATAAAAAGTTAAAAAATGATAGCATGTTAGAATATCATTTTGATTGGATTCTAACTAGTTGCTCCAATTACCAATTTAGATTACTTATGAGAGTTAGACAATAGTTGAAACTCCTAGTCATGTTTTATAGCTCACATTAACTTTACTTTTCTAGATATCTTTACATAATCATTTACTTTCATAGATATTTTTACATAATCATTGTTATGGTCGTAAAAAATTGTAAAGTAAATTAATGATTTTATAGTTGGAATCAAAGTTGCGAAGCTAATGAAGTGTTGAGACAATGAGTAATATTTTTCCATTTAAAATATTGAGAATGTATGAGGTGGGTTGTTATAGCACTCATCACAAGTTCAATTTCCCTTCGGGGTGATGTATCGGACATGTTGATAAAGATAGAGTTAAAAAGAAAAAAAAAGAGAAAAATGAAAGGTATTGCACGAAACTTATAATAATAATAATAGTTATATTAGATACAACTTTTCATTAGTGTATAAACATCTCTACTCTAATACATTCATGACTAATAAATAATAATTATTTAAAAACGAGATATATGAATATATTTGAAATCAATAATGATATGAATAACGTATATTAAACTATGTAATTTTTTTTAATGTAATTTATATGTATATTTCAATAATAATAATTTTTCAAAAAATAAAAAAAAATCCATTTTTTTGATCTATATAAAATTTAGTCACTTAGATTATAAAAATCAAAATTATCAACCATTATTATATTATATTAAATATCTTTATATCTTAAAAAAAACATAATTATATTTATTCTTCTATATTCCATGTTAAATACTACAAAATACCTTTATTATGAACATAAGTGATTAATATATTTAATATAAAGACTAAAATCAAAGTGTTACAACACTAGTTACATCCTTAATTTTCAATAACTAACACGTGCAAAATAGTTAATATCCAATGGATGGTTAAGAAATTTTACTATTTTAACATTAAATTGATGGTTAATAAATTTTATTCGCAAAATATCTAATTTAATTAATGAATTTTACCACAGACCTAAGTATATCATCGCAGATTTTATAATTTAAATTTTAACATCAAATGAATGGTGGTTAACGTGCCTTACCAAATTTGAAGTCAGTGCCACGTCACGTGGCAACGCCACTCCTAACTTGAAAATGACCATCGACCGGCCGAAATGAGTACCACGGGTAGGGGATGGCAGGTGCATTAAAACGGCTATGACGTAGTTTCGGAGGGAAAGAGCCAATTTAAAAAACCATAGCCGTTGTGGGAAAGAATAAATGAATGTGCATTAAAACGAATATGATTTGGTTTGGGAAAGTCAATTGAGAAAAGCATAGCCGTTGAGGTCATGAACAAATGGATAAAGATTGATGTTTTCCATTCATCCAGAGACGCAAGCAAGCCCATATACAGGTGCACATTTGAGTTACAGCTGATGGTTAATCTCTTGGCATCGAGAAGGAGAATGCAAAGCCTTTGTGACACCAGTGCGAAATGGAGTACATAGAATCCTCACAATCCTCACCATGCATGTCGAAGCAATTCAAAGGAAATTTCTGTAAATTGGGAGCATGGTGGTTCATTTCGTCCAGGTGATCATTAATGGTATGGGTTATGTTATCTGAAATCATTGTTTTGTTTCATGTTGTTTCCGTTTTTCTCATTACCATTTGAAAATGAATGTACATTATTGCATCACACTTTGGCATTTTCAATTTATTCCATAAGTGTAGCTTATATGTTTCCTCAATACTCATTAAAATACATCAATAATGCATTCATTTCATCCATTGTGCAACACAAATGAATTTTGACGAGATTTTTAACCAAACAAATAATTTATGGAAGTGAATGAGAACCAATGACAAGTTTCCTGTTTCCCTCGAGCATAGAAAAATCTTGATTGGGTTAGTTTTATGGAAGAGAAGTGTGTATGTGTTTTTTATTGGAAGCATAGAAAGATTTAGGACATGAATAGGAGCATTTTTTTGCTTCATAGTTGGGATGGGAAAAGTTCCACTCATGAAATTCTCTTCAAATAAATTAAAACACAAAACTTGATCATGAGGTTACAATTGTTGTGAGACATGTCCATCTATGATTCATGTGCTACGAACAAGTGTTATCCATGAGAAACATGTGGAACATATATGGGATTAAGCTTACACATGTTTGACAGATGGAGGCTCTCCGATTATTTATTATCTTTCCCTCCTCATATCCTATTTTTACAAGGGGAACCCATACTGTATGTTCATGTGATGAAACTCTTGGGAAAGGAATAAAACTATGTGTCTCTTGGATTCAATTTACATTAGGGTCATCATAAAGAGGAAGGGCGGGTTGTGAAATATTTGGAAACTACTTATATCTAGTGTAAATTTGGATATCTAGTTGGTATTTAATTTTCATCATGTCCATTGAATGCATAAATATGCAATCAACATGAAGATGACCCCGCAAGAGAGTATGGGAATGAAAAATACACCTTATAAAAATATACAAATACAATATTAATAACTTGATATATAGTTTTGTTGTTGATTTTTTTAAAGAATAGAGGAGGAAAATATCAAATAGGATACCTAAAAAAAATTTGAAATAAATTATAATAAAAATATATATGACTAACTTTAACATTTATTTCACTTTGAAATTTTGATAAATAAATTGTTTATTATAAATCAATTTTTTTTAAAAAAAAGCGTTAGATATAGATCATTTCTTATTTACTCTAAGTGTTGTTTTCTCTATAAGATAAAACAATATGCTTTTGAAAATTTACTCTAAGGGTTATTTTTAATTTCTTAATTAGATCATTTCTTCCCCGAAAAGGATAAAATGTTTTCTTGATTGGATAATGTATTCTCGAAAAAGTTAAAAAGTTAAAAAAATGATCGCAGGTTAGAATATCAAAATAAAAAGTTAAAATGACAAGATGTTAGAATACCATTTTGATTGGATTCTAACTAGTTTGCTCCAATTACCAATTTAGATTACTTATGAGAGTTAGACAATAGTTGAAACTCCTAGTCATGTTTTATAGCTCACATTAACTTTACTTTTCTAGATATCTTTACATAATCATTTACTTTCATAGATATTTTTACATAATCATTGTTATGGTCATAAAAAATTTGTAAAGTAAATTAATGATTTTATAGTTGGAATCAAAGTTACGAAGCTAATGAAGTGTTGAGACAATGAGTAATATTTTTCCATTTAAAATATTGAGAATGTATGAGGCGGGTTGTTATAGCACTCATCACAAGCTCAATTCCCTTCGGGGTGATGTATCTCGACATGCTGATAAAGATAGAGTTAAAAAGAAAAAGAAAATGAAAGGTACTACCAAACTTATAATAATAATAATAGTTATATTAGATACAAACTTTTCATTAGTGTATAAACATCTCTACTCTAATACATTCATGACTGATAAATAATAATTATTTAAAAACCGAGATATATGAATATATTTGAAACTCAATAATGATATGAATAACGTATATTAAACTATGTAATTTTTTTTAATGTAATTTATATGTATATTTCAATAATAATAATTTTCAAAAAAATAAAAAAAAATCCAGTTTTTTGATCTATATAAAATTTAGTCACTTAGATTATAAAAATCAAAATTATCAACCATTATTATATTATATTAAATATCTTTATATCTTTAAAAAAAACATAATTATATTTATTCTTCTATATTCCATGTTAAATAATACAAAATACCTTTATTATAGACACAGATGATTAATATATTTAATATATTTAATATCAAAGACTAAAATCAAAGTGTTACAACACTAGTTACATCCTTAATTTTCAATAACTAACGCGCGCAAAAATAGTTAATATCCAATGGATGGTTAAGAAATTTTACTATTTTAACATTAAATTGATGGTTAATAAATTTTAGTCGCAAAATATCTAATTTAATTAATGAAGTTTTACCACGGACCTAAGTATATCATCGCATATTTTATAATTTAAATTTTAACATCAAATGAATGGTGGTTAACGTGCCTTACCAAATTTGAAGTCAGTGCCACGTCACGTGGCAACGCCACTCCTAACTTGAAAATGACCATCGACCGGGTCAGCAGTGTGGGCACCAGCGGAGTCTCGGATGGCAGGTGTATTAAAACGGCTATGATGTAGTTTGGGAGGGAAAGAGCGAATTTAAAAAACCATAGCCGTTGTGAGGCAAGAATAAATGAATGGGCATTAAAACGATTATGGTGTGGTTTGGGAAAGTCAATTGAGAAAAGCATAGCCGTTGAGGACATGAAGAACTGGATATGGATTGATGTTTTCCATTCATCCAGAGACGTAAGCAAGCCCATATACGCACATCTGAGTTACAACTGATGGTTAATCTCTTGGCATCGAGAAGGAGAATGCAAAGCCTTTGTGACACCAATGCGAATGGAGTACATAGAATCCTCACAATCCTCACCATGCATGTCGAAGCAATTCAAAGGAATTTTCTATAAATTGGGAGCATGGTGGTTCATTTCGTCCAGGTGATCGAGCTCGGCATAGGAGTTATGTCATCAAGCTCTGAATCCATTAATGGTATATATATATATGGATTATCTCTATTCATGAAAATAGATATGTATTTATCTTCATCAATTTTGTATACTGCTAATCGCTTTTCGCATTCAAAGCGAGCAGAATTCCGCTGCTACAGTAGTGGATAGAGGATGGTGGGTTGTTGTGTTCGGTTGGGCTGAGCAGAGCACAGTATAATGCCATAGAGAATGGCATAGAGGGCGGTGGGTTGCTGAGCAGAGTACAACAGGCTCGCTACGGAGCACGTGCATAGAGGGCGGTGGGTTGTTGATTTTGTGCTGATGCGAGTGCACCTTGTTGATTTGTCCCTTTTCGTTTTTTTATTTCTTCTTCTTTTTTTCTTAGTCTGTGAATGCTTTAGCAATATCCATCGTTATTTCTTAGTTCTTTCTCGTAGTATATTTTTTGGATTTTCTTTTATTTTCTTTTTATTATTGTTTAGATTTGCTTCTCTCGGGAGATGGGTGGTTGGGCTTCTTCTCGGAGGGGGGATGGGGAGAGAGGGAGGGCAGGAGAGAGAGAGAGAGAAAGAGAGAGAAAGGGCGGGGAGGAGAAAAAGAGAAAGAAGGGGGGGAGAGGGAGAAAGGGGAGAAGGGCGGAGGAGGGGCGGCGAGTGAGAGGTAGGAGGAGGAGGAAGGTGAGAGGTAGAGGGAGAGGGAGGGGGGAGAGGGGGGGCAGGGAGAGGGAGAGGGAGGGGGAGAGGGGAGTGAGGGAAGGGGAGGAGGAGGAGGAGGAGGAAGGTGAGAGGGAGAGGGAGAGGGAGAGGGAGGGGGGAGAGAGGGAGCGGTAGGGGAGGGGGTGGAGGAGGAGGGGGAGAGAGGGAGGTGGAGGAGAGGGAGGGAGAGAGAGGAGGAGGGAGGGGGAGGAGGAGGGGGAGGGGAGGGAGAGGGAGATGGACACCGAGAGAGAGGGAGGAGTAGGAAGGTGAGAGGAGGAGGGAGAGGGAGGGGGGAGGGAGGGAGGCATAGGGGAGGAGGTGGAGGGGGATGGGGAGAGAGATAGAGATAGAGAGAGAGAGGGGCGGAGGAGGAGAAAGAGAGAGAGAGAGGGGGGGGGGGAAGGAGAGAGGGCAGAAGGGGAGGAGAAGGGGGCAATGAGTGAGAGGGAGGAGGAGGACACTGAGTGAGGAGGGAGGGAGGAGGAAGGTGAGAGGGGGGGGAGGGAGAGGGAGGGGGAGGGAGAGGGAGGGGGGCAAGAGTGAGAGGAGGGAGGAGGGGAAGGTGAGAGGTGAGAAAGAGAGAGAGGGAGGGAGAGAGGGAGGGAGGAGAGAGAGAGAGAGAGAGGGAGAGAGAGGGAGGAGGGGGAGGGGGAGACAGGGAGAGAGAGGGAGGGAGGAGGAAGGTGAGAGGGAGAGGGAGAGAGGGAGGGGAGAGAGGGAGAGGGAGAGGGAGAGGAAGAGGGGAGAGGGAGAGAGAGAGAAGGGGAGGAGAGAGAGAGCGGGTGAGTGAGAGGGAGGAGGAGGAGGAGGAGGAAGGTGAGAGGGAGAGGGAGAGGGAGGAGGAGGTGGAGGGGCGAGAGGGAGAGAGGGAGGGCGAAGGAGGGCGGGGAGAGAGAGAGGAGGGAGGGAGGAGGAGGGGGGAGGGGGAGGGAGAGGGAGATGGAGAGGTGAGGGAGGAGGGTGGAGGGAGGGGGAGAGAGGGAGGGCGAGGGAGAGGAGGGGGAGGGAGGGAGAGGGAGATGGAGAGGTGAGGGAGAGGAGGTGGAGGGAGAGGGGGAGAGAGGGAGGGAGGGAGGAGAGGGAGGGGGAGGGAGGGGGGAGGGGAGGGAGAGGGAGATGGACACCGAGAGAGAGGGAGGAGTAGGAAGGTGAGAGGTGGAGGGAGAGGGAAGGGGGAGGGAAGGAGGCGTGGGGGAGGATGTGGAGGGGGATGGGGAGAGAGGGAGGCGAAGAAGAGAGAGAGAGAAAGAGAGAGAGAGGGGCGGAGGAGGAGAAAGAGAGAGAGAGAGAGAGGGAGGGAGAGAAGGGGAGGAGAAGGGGGGCAACGAGTGAGAGGGAGGTGGAGGACACTAAGTGAGAGGGAGCAGGAGGAAGGTGAGAGGGGGAGGGAGAGGGAGGGGGGAGGGAGGGAGAGGGAGGGCAACGAGTGAGAGGGAGGAGGAGGAGGAAGGTGAGAGGTAGAAAGAGAGAGGGGAGAGAGAGGGGGGGGGAGGGAGAGAGGGAAACGAGTGAGAGGGAGGAGGAGGAGGAAGGTGAGAGGTATAGGGAGAGGGAGGGGGGAGAGAGGGGGAAGGAGAGGGAGAGGGAGGGGGAGAGGGGATAGAGAGAAGGGGAGGAGGAGAGGGCATCGAGTGAGAGGGAGGAGGAGGAGGAGGAAGGTGAGAGGGAGAGGGAGAGGGAGGGGAGGATGTGGAGGGGAAGGGGGAGAGAGGGAGGCGAAAGAGAGGGAGGGAGAGAGAGGAGGAGGGAGGAGGAGGGGGAGGGGAGGGAGAGGGAGATGGAGAGGTAGGGGGAGGAGGTGGAGGGGGAGGGGGGAGAGAGGGAGGCACGAGGAGAGGGAGGGAGAGAGAGGAGGAGGGATGGGGAGGAGGAGGGGGAGGGGAGGAATAGGGAGGGGAGGGAGAGGGAGAGGGTTGCTTGCCTTCCTTCCGAGTGAGCGATTGCTAGTGAGAAAAGATAGATGTTAGTCTAGCAAGAGGCGGTTAGTCCACGTCGTGAAACACATGGGGAGCGTTGAACCCAATGTTCAACGGTCTCAACGTGAGCTGAGGTGAGTTTCGAAACTCGAGACTTGTCTCTTCGATACCACTTGTTGAAATCATGATTGATGTTAGACCAAAACCCGCAGGTGTTAGTCTCGCTACAATCACCAGAGTTAGGATCCACGAGAGGCGGTTAGCCCATGTCGCGAAACACACGGGGAGCGTTGAACCCAATGTCCAACAAAATGATTGTAAACATTTAACATTCATATTTCAGCTCAATTAAAAAAAGATTCCTTATGGTACAAAGATCACTTATATATTTGTAAGAATTCCCAACTAAAACAAAATATTCTTTTGGAATTGTACACTTCTCCCTTAGGAGGACACTCAAGAATTTTAAAAACTTACCACAGGGGTGAACATTTTTTTTTGAGATGGCCCTAAATGCGATATTCAAAAATTTTTAGCGGAATGTTTGGTTTGCCAAACATTTATTAGAGAAAGCATATTTAAATGAAAAATTTAAATTTGGTACTTTCAAAATTACAAAGTAATCCTTCTCCAAGGGGACGTGTCCCTTCATAGGCTCGAGCACTATAAATTTAAGTTGGTCTTCTTCTATTTGAGATCAATAAAGTCGGTGAAGTTTTGATTGGTTCATATGGAAATAAATAGAGCCATGGTCCATACAACAATCAATCTTTTTGTGGTGTTCATGGTAAACAATTCTTCTATGTTTTCATATTAGAGGCTCACATTATATTACAAGGCTCATATTCTATTTCAAAGGTCGCATTATCTTATAGGACTCACATTCCAATACAAAGGGCACACATTCTAATTTATTGGTTGTATTCTCATTAAATCGTGTTTCGAGTTACTTGTAATACGTGTAGTAGCTCGCTCCATTTATGACTTGAATTATCTGTGGAAGCACACTCTTCCCTGGTTACCATATCATAGTGACATGATATTGACTCATTGGATTTGTTTGAATATAATTTAGTATACCATGCATGACTATGGAGAATCACATCACTATAGTGACTAGGGATAAAAGGGATATTAATCGCATTCATAACTGTGGTGATTGAGACCATTGTAGCTCCTTAATATCATAATAATTATAGTTTATAGTGGAATTGTGGTTCACATCATAGCTAATTACAATGAACCATTTTCTAAAGGGTTGCATTCTCTAAACTATAATCCATAACACACGATTGTCATAAAAAAAATATGTGTTGTGGAATCATGGTTGGAGTTACTCTATTAGTGGAATCATGGTCCTTATGTAGTGGCATCGTGGAAGTACATATTTTGTGTTCATCATGTAACTTTGATATGACTTGCATCAATGACGTGTAAAGTGTATATGTCATAAGCTTACAATATACTTTGTGAACGAGTCACTGTTGACATAAATACTATGATATAAACTACAGTGAGACTATTATATATGACTTTGTTATGTTGAACATTATATTGATATGGAAAGGTAGAAAGTATGATAAAATAATCGTATGGAACATAACAATGATCTAGATATGTCTAATGACTCAGAGATTCATTTTTAATTTTGATATGGTAGTAAATATTAGATATTAAAGTGACAATTTTTATACCATGAAGGAAAGGACCCTAACCATTTAGGGTTATTTTAATGTGTCGTTATTCGTGATCTTGCTCTTATATGATATTACTGCCTTTATTAAATAGTAATTCAGTGATCCATGTGTTAGAGGCATGTTTAATAATGATTGGGAAACTATGATAGAGAGCTGTGAAAATAGCCATGTAATGATAATAACCTTATTCATGAAAGTAACCTTGGTGCAGAGGACAATGAGTCTCCAAAACAATACAATGATGAGGTGAAAGTATATAGGAAAAAAAAGTTGGTGACCTTAATGACAATGTTGATCTATATTATAGTGAGACAATGACCAAATTGTATAACAATGATGATGACAACATACAATGATATGGAAATAACTCTCTAGATATCAAATTGTTCAATTTACAAATGTCATTGTGAACTAACTTTGGTGGGCCCTAAAAGACTCGATATGTTAAATGCTAAGTTGCACGAAAGCGTGAAACCTTTGGAAGTTTATGAAATGGGTAGGGTTGGAAACGTGACCGCCCAAAAAATGGAAATGTATATATATATATATCATATATATATATATATATATATATATATATATATATATATATATATATATATATATATAATTTAATTTTTAAAAAATAAGTTAAAACACAACTTGCAAGAAAAAAAAGAATTAGACATGTAAAACCCGGTCTATGTTAACTCTCATAAATCGTTAAATCATTTGAAATCCAATATTATCATTTATAAAGAAGGTTGTACATCCAAGATTATAATATTAACCTATACACATGAGGATTTACATCTAAAATTATCTTTTATACATGGTTATAAGTGTTGAAAATGAAGCATAACATATGCTAATGACAAGTACAATTACATATATGATAATCCTAATCGCCATCTTCATTAACAAAATTAGAACAAGTTAATTTTTAAGCAATACTAGAGTGTGGATTGATTAGAGATAGATTAGTGTGTGGAGTTCTTACACATAAAATTTAGTGCTATATTGAATCTATTTTGGCCATAGAAGGGCCCCGACAACCTTCTTCGGTGCTTGAGTGAGCCCGCAAAATAAAAAAAGGTCATGGAAATGGGTTAAAAATTAGTCGAAAATGGGGCGGAAATTGGGATGAAACTCCATAGAAACCTATCAACGACGTTTCATTGGAATTTCCAAATCGGGAAACTCCACCCAAATGTTTCGACTTCATTTCGGTGGCGTTTTGGTGGTGTTTCGGTGTTTCGATGAGTTTCGGGTACGAAGAGTCAAAGACACCACCTCGGGGCCGTTTCTTGCAACACAGTGTTAAATGCATCTCATTATGGATGTGCTTTGTGTCTCAACTAAAAAAATTAATGAATATACAATAGAAGAATAATTTGGATGGGTTTTCCCCTTTGTAGGGTTTTTGTTGAGGTTCCGACAAAAATATTGATGTCTCTTTTGTGCATGCTTTTCTTCTAATGTTTGTTTATGTTTCGTTGTAATGTTGAAGTTATTGTTCTTTCTACACAATTGCTAATAATTGAATATGTTGTGGGGTGAATGTTTTAAAAATTAAATTATCAATAGAAAATAATAATATAGACCTAAAAAAATAAACAATCGAGTCACTATTTATCAATTATACACCAAGTGATTATATTACTCGTATTTACATAAATCGAAATCATTGTTTTGCTTTCATGTTGTTTCCGTTTTCTCATTACCATTTGAAAATGAATGTACATTATTGCATTACACTTTGGAATTTTCGATTTATTCCATAAGTGTAGCTTAAATGTTTCCTCAATACTCCATTAAAATAGATCAATAATGCATTCATTTCATCCATTGTGCAACAAAAATGAATTTATTCCATAAGTGTAGCTTATATGTTTCCTCAATACTCCATTAAAATAGATCAATAATGCATTCATTTCATCCATTGTGCAACAAAAATGAATTTTGACGAGATTTTTAACCAAACAAATAATTTATAGAAGTCAATGAGAACCAATGACAAGTTTCCCTGTTTCCCTCGAGCATAGAAAAAATCTTGATTGGGTTAGTTTTATGGAAGAGAAATGTGTATGTGTTTTTTTATTGGAAGCATGGAAAGATTTAGGATGAATAGGAGCATCTTTTTGCTTCATAGTCGGGATGGAAAGTTTCACTCATGAAATTCTCTTCAAATAAATTAAAACACAAACCTTGATCATGAGGTTACAATTGTTGTGAGACATGTCCATCTATGAGTCATGTCTTACATACAAGTGTTATCCATGAGAAACATGTGGAACATATATGGGATTAAGCTTACACATGTTTGAAAGATGGAGGCTCTCCGATTACTTATTATCTTTCCCTCCTCATATCCTATTTTTACAAGGGGAACCCATTCTGTATGTTCATGTGATGAAACTATTGGGAAAGAAATAAAACTACATGTCTCTTGGATTCAATTTACATCAAATATTATTTCGATGAACATTAGGTCATCATAAAGAGGAAGGGCGGGTTGTGAAATATTTGGAAAACTACTTATATCTAGTGTAAATTTGGATATCTAGTTGGTATTTAATTTTCATCATGTCTATTGAATGCATAAAATATGCAATCAACATGAAGATGACCCCAAGAGAGTATGGGAATGAAAAATACACCTTATAAAAATATACAAATACAATATTAATAACTTGATATATAGTTTTGTTGTTGATTTTTTTAAAGAATAGAGGAGGAAAAATATCAAATAGGATACCTTAAAAAAAATTGAAATTAAAATATAATAAAAATATATGACTAACTTTAACATTGATTTCACTTTGAAATTTTGATAAATAAATTGTTTATTATAAATCAATTTTTTTTCAAAAAAAATCGTTAGATATAGATTATTTTTTTATTTTTTTTAAACAATATGCTTTTGAAAATCTACTCTAAGTGTTATTTTCTAATTTCTTAATTAGATCATTTCTTCCCGAAAAAGGATAAAAAAGTTTTCTTGATTGGATAATTTATTCCCGAAAAAGGATAAAAAGTTAAAAAATGATAGCATGTTAGAATATCAAAATAAAAAATTTTAAAAAATGATAACATGTTAGAACATCATTTTGATTGGATTCTAACTAGTTGCTCCAATTACCAATTTAGATTACTTATGAGAGTTAGACAATAGTTGAAACTTCTAGTCATGTTTTATAGCTCACATTAACTTTACTTTTCTGGATATATTTACATAGTAATTTACTTTCATAGATATTTTTACATAATCATTGTTATGGTCATAAAAAATTGTAAAGTAAATTAATGATTTTATAGTTGGAATCAAAGTTGCGAAGCTAATGAAGTGTTGAGACAATGAGTAATATTTTTTCCGTTTAAAATATTGAGAATGTATGAGGCGGGTTGTTATAGCACTCATCACAAGTTGAATTCCCTTCGGGGTGATGTATCTCGACATGTTGATAAAGATAGAGTTAAAAAAGAAAAAAAAAGAGAAAAATGAAAGGTACTGCCAAACTTATAATAATAATAATAGTTATATTAGATACAAATTTTCATTAGCGTATAAACATCTCTACTCTAATACATTCATGACTAATAAATAATAATTATTTAAAAACAGATATATGAATATATTTGAAATCAATAATGATATGAATAACGTATATTAAACTATGTAATTTTTTTTAATGTAATTTATATGTATATTTCAATAATAATAATTTTCAAAAAATAAAAAAAAATACGGGTTTTTTGATCTATATAAAATTTAGCCACTTAGATTATAAAAATAAAATATTATCAACCATTATTATATTATATTAAATATCTTTATATATTAAAAAAAACACAATTATATTTATTCTTCTATATTCCATGTTAAATAATACAAAATACCTTAATTTTTCAATAACTAACGCGTGCAAAATAGTTGGGAGGGGGAGGGGAGGAAGAGGGAGGGCAGGGGACAGGGAGAGAGTTGCTTGCATTCCTTCCAGGTGTTCTGATTGCGTTGCTTTCCTTCCTTCCAGTGAGCGGTGCTAGTGAGAAAAGCTAGATGTTAGTCCAGCGAGAGGCGGTTAGCCCATGTCGTGAAACACATGGGGAGCGTTAGAACCCAATGTTCAACAATCTCCCCCCCCAATGTGAGCCGAGTGAGTTTCGAACTCGAGACTTGTCTCTCTAATACCACTTGTTGAAATCATGATTGTTGTTAGACCAAAACCCGCGAGTGTTAGTCTCTGCTAGAATCTCCCGGAGTTAAGATCCACGAGAGGCGGTTAGCCCATGTCGCGAAACACATCGGGGAGCGTTTGAACCCAATGTCCAACAAAATGACTGTAAACATTTAACATTCATATTTCAGCTCAATTAAAAAATGATTCCTTATGGTACAAAGATCACTTATATCTTTGTAAGAATTCCCAACTAAAACAAAATATTCTTTCATAATTGTACACTTCTCCCTTAGGAGGACACTCAAGAATTTTAAAAAATTACCACAGGGTGAAGAATTTTTTTTTTGAGATGGCCCTAAATATGATATTCAAAAATTTTTAGCAGAATGTTTGGTTTGCCAAACATTTATTAGAGAAATCATATTTAAATGAAAATTTAAATGTGGTACTTTCAAAATTACAAAGTAATCCTTCTCCAAGGGACGTGTCCCTTCATAGGCTCAGGCACTATAAATTGAAGTTGGTCTTCTTCTATTTGAGATCAATAAATTCAGTGAAGTTTGAGTGGTTCATATGGAAATAAATCGATCCATGGCCCGTACAATTCATGGTAAATAATTCTTCTATGTTTTCATATTAGAGGCTCACATTCTATTACAAGGCTCATATTCTATTAAAAAGGTCGCGTTATCTTATAGGACTCACATTCCAATACAAAGGGCACACATTCTAATTTATTGGTTGTATTCTCATTGAATCATGTTTCAGCTAATTTTAATCTGTGTAGTAGCTCGCTCCAATTATGAATTGAATTATCTGTGGAAGCACACTCTTCGTGGTTACCATATCATAGTGACATGATATTGACTCATTGGCTTTGTTTTACTATAATTTAGTATCCCAGGCATGACTATGGAGAATCACATCACTATAGTGACAGGGATAATAGGGATATGAATCACATTCATAACTGTGGTGATTGAGACCATTGTAGCTCCTTAATATCATAATAATTATAGTTTATAGTGGACTTGTGGTTCACAGCATAGCTAATTACAATGAACCATCTTCTAAAGCATTGCATTCTCTGAACTATAATCCATAACACACACATTGCCATAAAAAAATATGTGTTGTGGCATCATGGTTGGAGTTACTCTATTATTGGAATCATGGTCCTTTGTAGTGGCATCATTTTTCAATATAGTGGCATCCTGGAAGTACATATTTTGTGTTCATCATGTAACTTTGATATGACTTGCATCAATGACGTGTAAAGTGTATATGTCATAAGCTTACACTATACTTTGTGAAAAGTCACCTGTTGACATAAATACTATGATATAAAATACAGTGAGACTCTTATATATGACTTTGTTATGTTGAACATTATATTGATATGGAAAGGTCGAAAGTATGATAGAATAATCGTATGGAATATAATAATGATCTAGATATGTGTAATGACTCGAAGATTCATTTTTAATTTTGATATGGTAGTAAATATTAGATATTAAAGTGACAATTTTTATACCATGAAGGAAAGGACCCTAACCATTTAGGTTTATTTTAATGTGTCGTTATTCGTGATCTTGCTCTTATATGATATTACTGCCTTTATTAAATAGTAATTCAGTGACCCATGTGTTAGAGGCATGTTTAATATTGATTGGGAAACTATGATAGAGACTGTGAAAATAGCCATGTCATGATAATAACCTTATTCATGACAGTAACCTTGGTGCAAGGACAATGAATCTCCAAACAATACAATGATAAGGTGAAAGTATATAGGAAAAAAATTTGGTGACCTTAATGAAAATGTTGATCTATATTACAGTGAGACAATGACAAAATTGTATAACAATGATGATGACAACATACAATGATATGGAAATAACTCTCTAGATATCAAATTGTTCAATTTACAAATGTCATTGTGAACTAACTTTGGTGGGCCCCAAAAGACCTGATATGTTAAATGCTAAGTTGCACGAAGTGCTGAAACCTTTGGAAGTTTATGAAATGGGTAGGGTTGAAATGTCTCGCTCAAAAATGGAAATGTTATATAGATATAGATATATATATATATATATATATATATATATATATATATATATATATATATATATATATATATATATATATCTATATAACATTTCCATTTTTGGGCGAATTTCATGTTAACTCTCATAAATCATTAAATCATTTGAAATCCAATATTATCATTTATAAAGGAGGTTGTACATCCAAGATTATAATATAACCTATACACATGAGGATTTACATCTAAAATTATCTTTTATACATGGTTATATGTGCTGAAAATGAAGCATAACATATGGCAATGACAAGTACAATTACATATATTATAATCCTAATTGTCATATTCATTAACAAAATTAGAACAAGTTAATTTTTAAGCAGAACTAGAGCGTGGATTGATTAGAGATAGATTAGTGTGTGGAGTTATTACACATAAAATTTAGTGCTATATTGAGTCTTCTTTGGCCATAGAAGGGCCCCACAACCTTCTTCGGTGCTTGAGTGAGCCCGCAAAAGAAAAAAAGTCGTGGAAATGGGTTAAAATTAGTCGAAAATGGGGCAGAATTGGGATGAAACTCCATAGAAACCTATCAACGACGTTTCATTAGAATTTCCAAATCAGGAAATTCCACCCAAATGTTTCAGCTTCATTTCAATGGCGTTTTGGTGGCGTCTCAGTGTTTCGATGATTTTCGGGTACGAAGAGTCAGGATGCCACCTCGGGGGCTGTTTCTTACAACACAGGTTAAATGCATCTCATTATGGATGTGCTTTGTGTCTCAAATAAAAAATTAATGAACCAATAGAAGAATAATTTGGATGGGTTTTCCGATTTGTAGGGTTTTGCTGAGGTTCTGACAAAAATATTGATGTCTCTTTTGTGCATGCTTTTCTTCTAATGTTCGTTTATGTTTCGTTGTAATGTTGAAGTTATTGTCTTTCTACACAATTGTTGATAATTGAATATGCTGTGTGGTGTATGTTTAAAAATTCAATTATCAATAGAAAATAATAATCTAGACCTAAAAAGTAAACAGTTGAGTCACTATTTATCAATTATACACCAAGTGATTATATTACTCGTATTTACATAAATCTAAAATCATTGGTTTGTTTCATGTTGTTTACATTTTCTCATTACCATTTGAAAATGAATGTACACTATTGCATCACACTTTGGCGTTTTCAATTTATTCCATAAGTGTAGCTTATATGTTTCCTCAATAATCCATTAAAATTGATCAATAATGCATTCATTTCATCCATTGTGCAACAAAAATGAATTTTGACGAGATTTTTAACCAGACAAATAATTTATAGAAGTCAATGAGAACCAATGATAACCAAACATATAATTTATAGAAGTAAATGAGAACCAATGGATGCATGCTCTCTGCTTTCCTCGAGCATAGCATAGAAAAGCTTGATTGCTAGTTTTATGAAGAGAAGTGTGTATGTGTTTTTTATTGGAAGCATAGAAATATTTGGGATGAATAGGAGCATCTTTTGCTTCATAGTTGGGATGGAAAGTTCCACTCATGAAATTATCTTTAAATAAATTAAAACACAAACCTTGATCATGAGGTTACAATTGTTGTGAGACAAGTCCATCTATGATTCATGTCTTACATACAAGTGTTTTCCATGAGAAACATGTGGAACATATATGGGATTAAGCTTACACATGTTTCAAACATGGAGGCTCTCTGATTACTTATTATCTTTCCCTCCTCATATCCTATTTTTACAAGGTGAACCCATTCTGTATCTTCATGTGATGAAATTGTTGGGAAAGGAATAAAACTACGTGTCTCTTGGATTCAATTTACATCAAATATTATTTTGATGAAAATTAGGTCATCATAAAGAGGAAGGGCGGGTTGTGAAATATTTGGAAACTACTTATATCTAGTGTAAATTTGGATATCTAGTTGGTATTTACTTTTCATCATGTCTATTGAATCCATAAAATATGAAATCAACATGAAGATGACCCCAAGAGAGTATGGGAATGAAAAATACACCTTATAAAATATAAAAATACAATATTAATAACTTCATATATAGTTTTGTTGTTGAATTTTTCAAAGAATACAGGAGGAAAATATCAAATAGGATACCTAAAAAAATTTGAAATAAAATATAATAAAAATATATGACTAACTTTAACATTGATTTCACTTTGAAATTTTGATAAATAAATTGTTTATTATAAATCAATTTTTTTCAAAAAAAATCGTTAGATATAGATTATTTTTTATTTTTTTAAACGATATGCTTTTGAAAATCTACTCTAAGTGTTATTTTCTAATTTCTTAATTAGATCATTTCTTCCTGAAAAGGATAAAAAGTTTTCTTGATTGGATAATTTATTCCTGAAAAAGATAAAAAGTTAAAAAATGATAGCATGTTGGAATATCAAAATAAAAAGTTAAAAAATGACAACATGTTAGAATATCATTTTGATTGGATTCTAACTAGTTGCTCCAATTACCAATTTAGATTACTTATGAGAGTTAGACAATAGTTGAAACTCCTAGTCATGTTTTATAGCTCACATTAACTTTACTTTTCTGGATATCTTTACATAATCATTTACTTTCATAGATATTTTTACATAATCATTGTTATGGTCGTAAAAAATTGTAAAGTAAATTAATGATTTTATAGTTGGAATCAAAGTTACAAAGCTAATGAAGTGTTGAGACAATGAGTAATATTTTTCCATTTAAAATATTGAGAATGTATGAGGTGGGTTGTTATAGCACTCATCACAAGTTCAATTCCCTTCGGGGTGATGTACATGTTGATAAAGATAAAGTTGAAAAGAAAAAAAAGAGAAAATGAAAGGTACTGCGAAACTTATAATAATAATAATAGTTATATTAGATACAACTTTTCATTAGCGTATAAACATCTCTACTCTAATACATTCATGACTAATAAATAATAATTATTTAAAAACAGATATATGAATATATTTGAAATCAATAATGATATGAATAACGTATATTAAACTATGTAATTTTTTTAATGTAATTTATATGTATATTTCAATAATAATAATTTTCAAAAAATAAAAAAAATGCAGTTTTTTGATCTGTATAAAATTTAGTCACTTAGATTATAAAAATCAAAATTATCAACCATTATTATATTATATTAAATATTTTTATGTCTTATAAAAACATAATTATATTTATTCTTCTATATTCCGTGTTAAATAATACAAAATACGTTTATTAGACACAAGTGATTAAAATATTTAATATAAAGACTAAAATCAAAGTGTTACAACACTAGTTAAATCCTTAATTTTCAATAACTAACGCGTGCAAAATAGTTAATATCCCATGGATGGTTAAGAAATTTTACTATTTTAACATTAAATTGATGGTTAATAAATTTTATTCGCAAAATATCTAATTTAGTTAATAAATTTTACCACAGACCTAAGTATATCATCGCAGATTTTATAATTTAAATTTTAACATCAAATGAATGGTGGTTAACGTGCCTTACCAAATTTGAAGTCTAAGTGCCGCGTCACGTGGCAACGCCACTCCTAACTTGAAAATGACCATCGACCAGGTGAGCAGTGTGGGCACCAGCGGAGTCTGCGATGGCAGGTGCATTAAAACGGCTATGATGTAGTTTGGGAGGCAAAGAGCCAATTTAAAAAACCATAGCCGTTGTGAGCAAGAATAAATGAATGGACATTAAAAGGATTATGATGTGGTTGGGAAAGTCAATTGAGAAAAGCAAAGTCGTTGATGACATGAAGAAATGGACAAGGATTGATGTTTTCCATTCATCCAGAGACGCAAGCAAGCCCATATACAGGTGCACATCTGAGTTACAGCTGATGGTTAATCTCTTGGCATCGAGAAGGAGAATGAAAAGCCTTTGTGACACCAATGAATCCTCACAATCCTCACCATGCATGTCGAAGCAATTCAAAGGAAATTTCTGTAAATTGGGAGCATGGTGGTTCATTTCGTCCAGGTGATCGAGCTCGGCATAGGAGTTATGTTATCAAGCTCCGATTCCATTAATGGATTATCTCTATTCATGAAAATAGATATAATAGATATACATATGGATTATATACATATGGATTATCTCTATTCATGAAAATAGATATGTATTTATCTTCATCAATTTTGTATACTGCTAATCGCTTCTGCATTCAAACTGAGCAGAATTCCGCTACACAGCAGTGCATAGAGGATGGTAGGTTGTTGTGTTCGGTTGGGCTGAGCAGAGCACAGTAGAATGCCATAGAGAACAGCATAGAGGTCGGTGGGTTGCTGAACAGAGCACAACGGACTGCTACAGAGCACGGCATAGAGGGCGGTGGGTTGTTGATTTTGTGCTGATGCAGTGCACCTTGTTGATTTGTCCCTTTTGGTTTTTTATTTCTTCTTTTATTTCTTAGTCTGTGAATGCTTTAGCTATATCCATCTGTATTTCTCAGTTCTTGCTCGTAGTATATTTGTGGGCTTTTCTTTTATTTTCTTTTTTTTATTGTTTAGACTTGCTTCTCTCTGAGAGATGGGTGGTTGGCCTTCTTACTCCCTATAGCCATGGTTATTGTACATAGCACATATTGTGTAACTGTTTATTTTGCACATCCAGTGGAAACGTAGACTACCATAATGTTAATACTCAACTCTGAAGGATGCTTATTCCAGGTATTTCTCATATACTTTACACTGAGCTCTACTCTAGTTTCTAAATAATTTATGTTGTATTTTCGATCAAAACTTAGGTAAGCTATTGTGGAAACCAAGTTACGAAAATAAATTAAAACCATCTTTCTTTGTTGGATTCTCCCTCTTGAATGTTTTTTCACTGTTTTCTACTTAGATTCTTAACGAAATCCTAAGTAAGCTTCCTCTCTCCTAACCAAATTTTAAATCACCTTTCCCAACACTATTCCACATTCGCGACATGATATTCTCTCTTAAGAAGTTCAGGCCTTATTTTAATTATTTGATGAAAACCTTATATTCCATGGAGAGCCTGGAGATGATGAGCATGTCGCCGTATTGAGGCAACCTATGAGTGAAACAAGCATTCAAAAGTCGAAACAGATTAAGAAAAAAAGAAACCGCACCACTATCATTTTTATAAGTTGTTAATTGTTATTGTAGAAACAATTCGCATAATCAACACCTAACGCCTTCCTAAGTAAAAGGATAAAAGCTCCATGGCTGCTGGTTCGGGGACAATAGCCTTGTATGCTGATTCTTTCCTTCGTTTACGTTTTCTTCAGCTTATTGAGAATTTTGTTGATCCATTTCAATCTCCAAATATCAATAGTTATTTATACATATATCGTTATATTTCAAAGGTCAGTAATTAAATATACATAAATATTTTATATTTATTGGAGGCTGGATGATAAAATTGTATTGTATTTCTTTTAACCATCAAGAAAGTGACCTTAAGAAAGTGCTATTTTATTAGAGGAAGAAACAACATGGTTTCAACATATTTGTTTTTGTTTGTAATTTGGCTTTTCACAATCACTATGCAGATGAGATTTTCTGGTGAGATCTTACTCTGTTTAAAGTAAATGTTTATTCACGATCAGTTTGGATAATTTTTATTATAAAGTATTGTTATTTTTTTAGTCACAATTAAATTAAATTTTGTGCATTTGTATTTATTAGATTGGGGAGAAACAGTATTTTGAGGAAATTTCATTGAATTGTTTTGAATATGAAGTAGATGTATTTTTTGGTTTTTATTTTTTAGAAATATATTTGAGATATATACTATATTTTCAGATTTAAAGAGAAAATTAAAGTTTATTCAATAGTAGTTAGTAGACAGAAAATGATTATGAAAAATAATATATTTTGATTGAAAATTTCAATTTCAATTTGATTTTATTTTTATATAAATTTGTTTGTACTTTCTTATATATTATACATATTAGCTTTCAATATTTTAGTGTATTTTTTCATATGAATTTTATTAAAGTAAAGCTTTTAATATTTTAGTGTATTTTAGAGCAAAGAGGTAGATAGAAAGATGAAAGAAGATAAACGTGAAGATGGGAATGTGGGTAAATAGTGAGGATGGGAAAGTCGGGAAGAGATAGGAAGAGGAAGACAAGAGGAGAGAGTGATTTAGTGGGTGTAAATGTGGGTGAGAGAGAGGGAGAGAAGGAGATGAGTGATAATAAGATGAAAGAAGATAAATGTGAAGAGGGAAATGTGGGTAGATAGTAAGAATGGGAAAGTGGGGAAGAGATGGGAAGAGGGAGACAAGAGGAGAGAGTGAGTAAGTTGGTCTACATGTGTGAGAGATTGAGGGAGAGAAGGAGATGCGTGATACGGTGAGAGATGTAGAAAAGGATAGCTCTAGTGGGAGAGAGAGGTAAAAAGAGAGATTGGTAGAGCGAGAAAGAGATGTCAAAGACAGAGGGGAAGATGGAGAAAAAGAGGGAGTGATGGGTAGATAGATAGAGCTTGAGATGGAATTTTTGAAAGACATATTAAGCAAGGTAAGTAAGGATAGTAGGAGAGGAAGTGAGAGGGGAAAAGGTAGAGAGATGGGCAGTGAGGAGAGAGAGAGAGAGAGAGAGAGAGAGAGAGGGAGGAGGAGAAAAAGAGAGAGAGAGAGAGAGAGAGAGAGAGAGAGAGAGAGAGAGGGGGAGAGGGAAGGGGAGGAGGAGGGGGCAGCGAGTGAGAGAGAGGAGGAGGAGGAGGAAGGTGAGAGGGAGAGGGAGGAGCAGGGGGGAGAGAGGGAGGTGGAGGAGAAAGAGCTTGAGATGAATTTTTGAAAGACATATTAAGCAAGGTAAGTAAGGATAGTAGGAGAGGAAGTGAGAGTGACAAAGGTAGAGAAATGGGCAGTGAGGATAGAGAGAGAGAGAGAGAGTGAGAGGGGGGGGGGGGGGAGGAGGAGAAAGAGAAAGAGAGATAGAGAGGGAGGGGGGGGGGGGGGGGTGGAGGGAGAGAGGGAGGGGGAAGGGGAGGAGGAGGGGGTAGTGATTGAGAGGGAGGAGGAAATTGAGAGGGAGAGGGAGCGAGGAGAGAGGGAGAGGGAGGGGGGAGAGGTGGAGGTGGAGGTGGAGGGGGAGAGAGGGAGGCAGAGGAGACAAAGGGAGAGAGAGAAGGAGGGAGGGGGAGGAGAGGGAGGGGGACGGGGGGACGGGGGGAGGGAGGGAGGCGTAGTGGAGGAGGGGGATGGGGATAGAGGGAGGCAGAGAAGAGAGAGAGAGAGAGAGAGAGAGAGAAAGATAGAGAGAGGGGGAGGAGGAGAAAGAGAGAGAGAGGGGGGGGGGAGGGAGAGAGGGGAGGAGGAAGGGGCAGCGAGTGAGAAGGAGGAGGAGGAGGAAGGTGAGAGGTAGAGGGAGAGGGAGGGGGGAGAGAGGGGGAGGGGGAGGGAGAGGGAGGGGGAGAGGGGAGAGAGAGAAGGGGAGGAGGAGGGGGCAGCGAGTGAGAGGGAGGAGGAGGAGGAGGAAGGTGAGAGGGAGAGGGAGAGGGAGAGGGAGAGGTAGGGGAGGAGGTGGAGGGGGAGAGGGAGAAAGGGAGGGGGAAGAGAGGGAGGCGAGGGAGAGGGATGGAGAGAGAGGGAGAGGTATGGGAGGAGGTGGAGGGGGAGGGGAGGAAGAGGGAGGGGAGGGAGAGCGAGATGGACACCGAGTGAGAGGGACGAGGAGGAAGGTGAGAGGGGGAGGGAGAGGGAGTGGGAGGGAGGTGGAGGGGGATTGGGAGAGATGGAGGGAAAGGAGAGAGAGAGAGAGAGAGAGAGAGAGAGAGAGAGAGAGGGAGGACGAGAAAGAGAGAGAGAGAGGGGGGAGGAAGGGAGAGAGGGCCGAAGGGGAGGAGGAGGGGGCAGCGAGTGAGAGGGACGAGGAGGAGGAAGGTGAGAGGTAGAGGGAGAGGGAGGGGGGAGAGAGGGGGAGGGAGAGGTAGACAGATAGGGGAGAGAGAGAAGGGGAGAAGGAGGGGGAAGTGAGTGAGAGGGAGGAGGAGGAGGAGGAAGGTGAGAGGGAGAGAGGAGGAGAAAGAGAAAGAGAGAGAGGGAGGGGAGGGGTTGGAGGGAGAGAGGGAGGGGGAAGGGGAGGAGGAGGGGGTAGTGATTGAGAGGGAGGAGGAGGTGGAGGAAGGTGAGAGGGAGAGGGAGAGGGAGGGGGAGAGGGGAGAGAGAGAAGGGGAGGAGGAGGAGGAGGAGGAAATTGAGAGGGAGAGGGAGCGAGGAGAGAGGGAGAGGGAGGGGGGAGAGGTAGGGTATGAGGTGGAGGTGGAGGTGGAGGGGGAGGTGGAGGTGGAGGCAGAGGAGATGGAGGGAGAGAGAGAAGGAGGGAGGGGGAGGAGAGGGAGGGGGACGGGGGACGGGGGGAGGTAGGGAGGCGTAGGGGAGGAGGGGGATGGGGAGAGAGGGAGGCAGAGGAGAGAGAGAGAGAGAGAGAGAGAAAGATAGAGAGAGGGGGAGGAGGAGAAAGAGAGAGAGAGGGGGGGGGAGGGAGAGAGGGGGGGAGGAAGGGAGAGAGGGGAGGAGGAAGGGGCAGCGAGTGAGAGGGAGGAGGAGGAGGAAGGTGAGAGGTAGAGGGAGAGGGAGGGGGGAGAGAGGGGGAGGGGGAGGGAGAGGGAGGGGGAGAGGGGAGAGAGAGAAGGGGAGGAGGAGGGGGCAGCGAGTGAGAGGGAGGAGGAGGAGGAGGAAGGTGAGAGGGAGAGGGAGAGGGAGAGGGAGGGGGGAGAGAGGGAGAGGGAGAGGTAGGGGAGGAGGTGGAGAGGGAGAGGGAGAAAGGGAGGGGGAAGAGAGGGAGGTGAAGGATAGGGATGAAGAGAGATGGAGAGGTATGGGAGGAGGTGGAGGGGGAGGGGAGGAAAAGGGAGGGGAGGGAGAGGGAGATGGACACCGAGTGAGAGGGACGAGGAGGAAGGTGAGAGGGGGAGGGAGAGGGAGTGGGAGGGAGGTGGAGGGGGATTGGTAGAGATGGAGGAAAAGGAGAGAGACAGAGAGATAGAGGGGGAGGACGAGAAAGAGAGAGAGAGAGAGGGGGGAGGAAGGGAGAGAGGGCCGAAGGGGAGGAGGAGGGGGCAGCGAGTGAGAGGGAGGAGGAGGAGGAAGGTGAGAGGTAGAGGGAGAGGGAGGGGGGAGAGAGGGGGAGGGAGAGGTAGGCGGAGAGGGGAGAGAGAGAAGGGGAGAAGGAGGGGGCAGCGAGTGAGAGGGAGGAGGAGGAGGAGGAAGGTGAGAGGGAGAGGGAGAGTGAGAGGGAGAGGTAGGGGAGGAGGTGGAGGGGGAGCGGGAGAGAGGGAGGGAGAGAGAGGAGGGGTGATCGGGAGGAGGAGGGGTAGGGGAGGAAGAGGGAGGGGAGGGAGAGCGAGAGAGAGAGGTAGGGGAGGAGGGGGACAGGAAGAGGGAGAGAGGGAGGTGGAGGAGAGGGTGGGAGAGAGAGGAGGAGGGGGAGGGGAGGAAGAGGGAGGGGAGGTAGAGGGAGAGGGTTGCTTGCCTTCCTTCCAGTGTGCTGATTGCGTTGCTTTCCTTCCTTCCAGTGAGCAGTGCTAGTCAGAATAGCTAGTTGTTAGTCCAGCGAGAGGTGGTTAGTCCATGTCGTGAAACACATGGGGAGCGTTGAACCCAATGTTCAACAATCTCCCCCCAACGTGATCCAGGTGAGTTTCGAACTCGAGATTTGTCTCTCTGATACAACTTGTTGAAATCACGATTGTTGTTAGACCAAAACCTGCAGGTGTTTGTCTCTGCTACAATCACCAGAGTTAGGATCCACGAGAGGCGGTTAGCCTATGTCGCGAAACACACGGGGAGCAAGAAACCCAATGTCCAACAAAATGATTGTAAGCATTTAACATTCATATTTAAGCTCAATTAAAAAATGATTCCTTATGGTACAAAGATCACTTATATATTTGTAAGAATTTCCAACTAGAACAAAATATTCTTTTGGAATTGTACACTTCTCCCTTAGGAGGACACTCAAGAATTTTAAAAAATTACCACAGGGTGAAGATTTTTTTTTTTGAGATGGCCCTAAATCTGATATTCAAAATTTTTTAGCGGAATGTTTGCTTTGCCAAACATTTATTAGAGAAAGCATATTTAAATGAAAATTTAAATTTGGTACTTTCAAAATTACAAAGTAATCTTTTTCCAAGGGACGTGTCCCTTGATAGGCTCAGGCACTATAAATTGAAGTTGGTCTTCTTCTATTTGAGATCAATAAAGTCAGTGAAGTTTGATTGGTTCATATGGAAATAAATCGATCCATGGTCCATACAACAATCAATCTTTTTGTGGTGTTCATGGTAAACAATTCTTCTATGTTTTCATATTAGAGGCTCACCTTCTATTACAAGGCTCATATTCTATTTCAAAGGTCGCATTATCTTATAGGACTCACATTCCAATACAAAGGGCACACTTTCTAATTTATTGGTTGTATTCTCATTGAATCGTGTTTCAGTTACTTGTAATCTGTGTAGTAGCTCGCTCCAGTTATGACTTGAATTATCTGTGGAAGCACACTCTTCCTGGTTACCATATCATAGTGACATGATATTGACTCATTGGCTTTGTTTGACTATAATTAATTATCCCTTGCATGACTATGGAGAATCACATCACTATAGTGACTAGGATAATAGGGATATGAATTGCATTCATAACTGTGGTGATTGAGACCACTGTAGCTCCTTAATATCATAATAATTATAGTTTATAGTGGAATTTCGGTTCACAGCATAGTTAATTACAATGAACCATTTTCTAAAGGGTCGCATTCTCTGAACTATAATCCATAAGACACACATTTTCATAAAAAAATATGTGTTGTGGCATCATGGTTGGAGTTACTCTATTAGTGGAATCATGGTCCTTTGTAGTCACATCATTTTTCAATATAGGGGCATCGTGGAAGTACATATTTTGTGTTCATCATGTAACTTTGATATGACTTGCATCAATGACGTGTAAAGTGTATATGTCATAAGCTTACACTATACTTTGTGAACAATCACCTGTTGACATATATACTATGATATAAACTACAGTGAGACTCTTATATATGACATTGTTATGTTGAACATTATATTGATATGGAAAGGTCAAAATTATGATAGAATAATCGTATGGAACATAACAATGATCTAGATATGTGTAATGACTCAGAGATTCATTTTTAATTTTGATATGGTAGTAAATATTAGATATTAAAGTGATAATTTTTATACCATGAAGGAAATGACCCTAACCATTTAGGGTTATTTTAATGTGTCATTATTCGTGATCTTTCTCTTATATGATATCACTTCCTTTATTAAATAGTAATTCAGTGATCCATGTGTTAGAGGCATGTTTAATAATGATTGGCAAACTATGATAGAGACTGTGAAAATAGACATGTCATGATAATAACCTTATTGATGACAGTAACCTTGGTGCAAGGACAGTGAGTCTCCAAACAATACAATGATAATGTGAAAGTATATAGGAAAAAAATTGGTGACCTTAATGACAATGTTGATCTATATTACAATGAGACAATGACCAAATTTTATAACAATGATGATGACAACATACAATGATATGGAAATAACTCTCTAGATATGAAATTGTTCAATTTACAAATGTCATTGTGAACTAACTTTTCTGGGCCCTAAAAGACCTCATATGTTAAATGCTAAGTTGCATGAAGCGCTAAAACCTTTGGAAGTTTATGAAATGGGTAGGGTTGGAAACGTGACTGCCCAACTATATATAATTTTTTTTAAAATAAGTTAAAACACCACTTGCAAGAAAAAAAGAATGAGACATGTAAAACCCAGTCTATTTTAACTCTCATAAATCATTAAATCGTTTGAAATCCAATATTATCATTTATAAAGGAGGTTGTACATCCAAGATTATAATATTAACCTATACACATGAGGCTTTACATCTAAAATTATCTTTTATACATGGTTATATGTGCTGAAAATGAAGCATAACATATGGTAATGACAAGTACAATTACATATATTATAATCGTAATCGTCATCTTCATTAACAAAATTAGAACAAGTGAATTTTTAAGAGCGTGGATTGATTAGAGATAGATTAGTGTGTGGAGTTATTACACATAAAATTTAGTGCTGTATTGAATCTATTTTGGCCATAGATGGGCCCCACAACCTTCTTCGGTGCTTGAGTGAGCCCGCAAAAGGAAAAAAGTCATGGAAATGGGTCAAAATTAGTCGAAAATGGGGCAGAATTAGGATGAAACTCCATATAAACCTATCAACGACGTTTCATTGGAATTTCCAAATCAGGAAACTCCACCCAAATGTTTCAGCTTCATTTCAGTGGCGTTTCAGTGGCGTTTCAGTGTTGCGATGAGTTTCGGGTACGAAGAGTCAAGAAGCCACCTCGGGGGTTGTTTCTTACAACACAGGTTAAATGCATCTCATTATGGATGTGCTTTGTGTCTCAAATAAAAATTAATGAATATCTAATAGAAGAATAATTTGGATGAGTTTTTCTCAGAGGGTTTTCACGTGTTCGACAAAATATTGATGTCTTCTTTTGTGCATGCTTTCTTTCTTCTAATGTACCATGTTTCTTGGTTGCAATGTTGAATTATCTTTCTACACAATTGCTAATAATTGAATATGTTGTGGGGTGAATGTTTAAAAATTCAATTATCAATAGAAAATAATAATATAGACCTAAAAAATAAACAGTTGAGCCACTATTTATCAATTATACACCAAGTGATTATATTACTCGTATTTACATAAATCTGAAATCATTGTTTTGTTTCATGTTGTTTCCGTTTTCTCATTACCATTTGAAAATGAATGTACATTATTGCATCACACTTTGGCGTTTTGAATTTATTCCATAAGTGTAGCTTATATGTTTCCTCAATACTCCACTAAAATACATCAATGATGCATTCATTTCATCCATTGTGCAACAAAAATGAATTTTGACGAGATTTTTAACCAAAAGCTTGATTGGGTTAGTTTTATGGAAGAGAAGTGTGTATGTGTTTTTTATTGGAAGCATAGAAAGATTTAGGATGAATAGGAACATCTTTTGCTTCATAGTTGGGATGGAAAGTTCCACTCATGAAATTCTCTTCAAATAAATTAAAACACAAACCTTGATCATGAGGTTACAATTTTTATGAGACATGTCCATCTATGAGTCATGTCCTACAGACAAGTGTTATCCATGAGAAACATGTGGAACATATATGGGATTAATCTTACACATGTTTGAAAGATGGAGGCTCTCTGATTACTTATTATCTTTCCCTCCTCATATCCTATTTTTACAAGGGGAACCCATACTGTATGTTCATGTGATGAAAGTGTTGGGAAAGGAATAAAACTATGTGTCTCTTGGATTCAATTTACATTAGGTCATCATAAAGAGGAAGGGCGGGTTGTGAAATATTTGGAAACTACTTATATCTAGTGTAAATTTGGATATCTAGTTGGTATTTAATTTTCATCATGTCTATTGAATGCATAAAATATGCAATCAACATGAAGATGACCCCAAGAGATTATGACTAACTTGATATATAGTTTTGTTGTTGATTTTTTTAAAGAATAGAGGAGGAAAATATCAAATAGGATACCTAAAAAAATTTGAAATAAAATATAATAAAAATATATGACTAACTTTAACATTTATTTCACTTTGAAATTTTGATAAATAAATTGTTTATTATAAATCAATTTTTTTCAAAAAAAACCGTTAGATATAGACTATTTTTTATTTTTTTAAACAATATGCTTTTGAAAATCTTCTCTAAATGTTATTTTCTAATTTCTTAATTAGAGCATTTCTTCCTAAAAAGGATAAAAAAATTTCTTGATTGGATAATGTATTCCTGAAAAAGATAAAAAGTTAAAAAATGATCGCATGTTAGAATATCAAAATAAAAAGTTAAAAAATGATAGCATGTTAGAATATCATTTTGATTGGATTCTAACTAGTTGCTCCAATTACCAATTTAGATTACTTATGAGAGTTAGACAATAGTTGAAACTCCTAGTCATGTTTTATAGCTCACATTAATTTTACTTTTCTGGATATCTTTACATAATCATTTACTTTCATAGATATTTTTACATAATCATTGTTATGGTCGTAAAAAATTGTAAAGTAAATTAATGATTTTATAGTTGGAATCAAAGTTACGAAGCTAATGAAGTGTTGAGACAATGAGTAATATTTTTCCATTTAAAATATTGAGAATGTATGAGGCGGGTTGTTATAGCACTCATCACAAGCTCAATTCCCTTCGGGGTGATGTATCTCGACATGCTGATAAAGATAGAGTTAAAAAGAAAAAAAAAAGAAAATGAAAGGTACTACCAAACTTATAATAATAATAATAGTTATATTAGATACAAATTTTCATTAGTGTATAAACATCTCTACTCTAATACATTCATGACTGATAAATAATAATTATTTAAAACCAGATATATGAATATATTTGAACTCAATAATGATATGAATAACGTATATTAAACTATGTAATTTTTTTAATGTAATTTATATGTATATTTCAATAATAATAATTTTCAAAAAATAAAAAAAAATCCAGTTTTTTGATCTATATAAAATTTAGTCACTTAGATTATAAAAATAAAAATTATCAACCATTATTATATTATATTAAATATCTTTATATCTTAAAAAAACATAATTATATTTATTCTTCTATATTCCATGTTAAATAATACAAAATACCTTTATTATAGACACAGGTGATTAATATATTTAATATATTTAATATCAAGACTAAAATAAAAGTGTTACAACACTAGTTACATCCTTAATTTTCAATAACTAACGCATGCAAAATAGTTAATATCCAATGGATGGTTAAGAAATTTTACTATTTTAACATTAAATTGATGGTCAAAAAAATTTATTCGCAAAATATCTAATTTAATTAATGAATTTTACCACAGACCTAAGTATATCATCGTAGATTTTATAATTTAAATTTTAACATCAAATGAATGGTGGTTAACTTGTCTTACCAAATTTTAAGTCGGTGCCACGTCACGTGGCAACGCCACTGCTAACTTGAAAATGACCATCGATCAGGTTAGCAGTGTGGGAACCAGCGGAGTCTGTGATGGCAGGTGCATTAAAATGGCTATGATATAGTTTGGGAGGGAAAGAGAGAATTTAAAAAACCATAGCCGTTGTAAGCATGAATAAATGAATGGGCATTAAAACGATTATGATGTGGTTTGGGAGAGTCAATTGAGAAAAGCATAGCCGTTGACGACATGAAGAAATGGATAAGGATTGATGTTTTCCATTCATCCAGAGACGCAAGCAAGCCCGTATACAGGTGCACATCTGAGTTTTAGCTGATGGTTAATCTCTTGGAATCAAGAAGGAGAATGCAAAGCCTCTATGACACCAACGCGAATGGAGTACATAGAATCCTCACAATCCTCACCATGCATGTCGAAGCAATTCAAAGGAAATTTCTGTAAATTGGGAGCATGGTGGTTCATTTCGTCCAGGTGATCGAGCTCAGCATAGGAGTTATGTCATCAAGCTCCGATTCCATTAATGGTATATATACATATGGATTATCTCTATTCATGAAAATAGATATGTATTTATCTTCTTCAATTTTGTATACTGCTAATCGCTTCTGCATTCAAACTGAGCAGAATTCCGCTACACAGCAGTGCATAGAGGATGGTGGGTTGTTGTGTTCGGTTGGGCTAAGGAGAGCACAATAGAATGCCATAGAGAACGGAATAGAGGGCGGTGGGTTGCTGAGCAAAGCACAACAGACTTCTACAGAGCACGGCATAGAGGGCGGTGGGTTGTTGATTTTGTGTTGATGTAGTGCACCTTGTTGATTTGTCCCTTTTCGGTTTTTATTTCTTCTTCTTTTTTCTTAGTTTGTGAATGCTTTAGCAATATCCATCGTTATTTCTCAGTTCTTGCTTATAGTATATTTTTGGGCTTTTATTTTATTTTATTTTTTTATTGTTTAGATTTTCTTCTCTCTGGGAGATGGGTGGTTGGGCTTCTTATTGGAGGGTGATGGAGAGAGAGGGAGGCGGAGGAGAGAGAGAGGGAAAGAGAGAGAGAGGGGGAGGAGGAGAAAAAGAGAGAGAGGGGGGAGGGGGGGGGGAGGGAGAAGGGCAGGAGGAGGGGGCAGTGAGTGAGAGGGAGGAGGAGGAGGAAGGTGAGAGGTACAGGGAGAGGGAGAGGGGAGAGAGGGGGAGGGAGAGGGAGAGGGAGAGGGAGAGGTAGGTGGAGAGGGGAGTGAGAGAAGGGGAGGAGGAGGAGGAGGAAGGTGAGAGGGAGAGGGAGAGGGAGAGGGAGGGGGGAGATAGGGAGAGGTAGGGGAGGAGGTGGAGGGGGAGGGGGAGAGAGCGAGGCGGAGGAGAGGGAGGGAGAGAGAGGAGGAGGGAGGGGGAGGTGGAGGGGGAGGGGAGGGAGGGGGAGGTGGAGGGGGAGGGGAGGGAGAGGGAGGAGTAGGAGGGGGATGGGGAGAGAGGGAGGCGAAGGAGAGAGAGAGAGGGGCGGAGGAGGAGAAAGAGAAATAAAGAGGGGGGGAGGGAGAGAGGGCAGAAGGGGAAGAGAAGGGGGCAACGAGTGATAGGGAGGAGGAGGACACCGAGTGAGAGGGAGGAGGGGGAAGGTGAGAGGGGGAGGGAGAGGGAGGGGGGAGGGAGGGAAGCGTAGGGGAGGAGGTGGAGGGGGATGCGGAGAGAGGGAGGCGAAGGAGAGAGAGAGGGAAAGAGAGAGAGAGAGAGGGGGATGAGGAGAAAGAGAGAGAGAGAGGTGGGGGACGGAGAGAGGGCAACGAGTGAGAGGGAGGAGGAGGAGGAAGGTGAGAGGTAGAGGGAGAGGGAGGGGGGAGAGAGGGGGAGGGAGAGGGAGAGGGAGGGGGAGAGGGGAGAGAGAGAAGGGGAGGAGGAGAGGACAGCGAGTGAGAGGGAGGAGGAGGAGGAGGAAGGTGAGAGGGAGAGGGAGAGGGAGGGGAGGAGGTGGAGGGGCAGAGGGAGAGAGGGAGGCAAAGGAGAGGGCGGGAGAGAGAGGAGGAGGGAGGAGGATGGGAGGGAGAGGGAGATGGAGAGGTAGGGGAGGAGGTGGAGGGGGAGGGGGAGAGAGGGAGGCAGAGGAGAGGGAGGGAGAGAGAGGAGGAGGGATGGGGAGGAGGAGGGGGAGGGGAGGAAGAGGGAGAGGGAGAGGGTTGCTTGCCTTCCTTCCAGTGTGCTGATTGGGTTGCTTGCCTTCCTTCCAGTGAGCAGTGCTAGTGAGAAAAGATAGATGTTAGTCTAGCGAGAGGCGGTTAGTCCATGTCGTGAAACACATGGGGAGCGTTGAACCCAATGTTCAATAGTCTCCCCCCCAACATGAGCCAGGTGAGTTTCCAACTCGAGACTTGTCTCTCTGATACCACTTGTTGAAATAACGATTGATGTTAGACCAAAACACGCAGGTGTTAGTCTCTGCTACAATCACCAGAGTTAGGATCCACAAGAGGCGGTTAGCCCATGTCGAGAAACACATGGGGAGCATTGAACCCAATGTCCAACAAAATGATTGTAAATATTTGACATTCATATTTCAGCTCAATTAAAAAAATATTCCTTATGGTACAAATATCACTTATATATTTGTAAGAATTCCCAACTAAAAAAAAATATTCTTTTGGAATTGTACACTTCTCCCTTACGAGGACACTCAAGAATTTTAAAAACTTACCACAGGGTGAAGAATTTTTTTTTTGAGATGGCCCTAAATCTAATATTCAAAAATTTTTAGCAGAATGTTTGGTTTGCCAAACATTTATTAGAGAAAGCATATTTAAATGAAAAATTAAATTTGGTCCATTCAAAATTACAAAGTAATCCTTCTCCAAGGGAAGTGTCCCTTCATAGGCTCAGGCACTATAAATTGAAGTTGGTCTTCTTCTATTTGAAATCAATAAATTCATTGAATTTTGATTGGTTCATATGGAAATAAATCGATCCATGGTCCGTACAACAATTAATCTTTTTGTGGTGTTCATGGTAAACAATTCTTCTATGTTTTCATATTAGAGGCTCACATTCTATTACAAGGCTCATATTCTATTTCAAAGGTCGCATTATCTTATAGGACTCACATTCCAATACAAAGGGCACACATTCTAATTTATTGGTTGTATTCTCATTGAATCGTGTTTCAGTTACTTGTAATCTGTGTAGTAACTCGCTCTAGTTACGACTTGAATTATCTGTGGAAGCACACTCTTCCTGGTTACCATATCATAGTGACATCATATTGACTCATTGAATTTGTTTGACTATAATTTAGTATCCCATGCATGACTATGGAGAATCACATCACTATAGTGACTGGGATAAAAGGGATATTAATCACATTCATAACTGTGGTGATTGAGACCATTGTAGCTCCTTAATATCATAATAATTATAGTTTATAGTGGAATTGTGGTTCACAGCATAGCTAATTACAATGAACCATTTTCTAAAGGGTCGCATTCTATGAACTATAATCCATAACACACACATTGTTATAAAAAAGTATGTGTTGTGGCATCATGGTTGGAGTTACTCTATTAGTGGAATCATGGTCCTCTGTAGTGGCATCATTTTTCAATATAGTGGCATCGTGGAAGTACATATTTTGTGTTCATCATGTAACTTTGATATGACTTGCATCAATGACGTGTAAAGTGTATATGTCATAAGCTTACAGTATACTTTGTGAACAGTCACCTGTTGACATAAATACTATGATATAAACTACAGTGAGACTCTTATATATGAATTTGTTATGTTGAACATTATATTGATATGGAAAGGTAGAAAGTATGATAGAATAATCATATGGAACATAAAAATGATCTAGATATTAAAGTGAAAATTTTTATACCATGAAGGAAAGGACCCTAACCATTTAGGGTTATTTTAATGTGTCGTTGTTCGTGATCTTTATCTTATATGATATTACTGCCTTTATTAAATAGTAATTCAGTGATCCATGTGTTAGAGGCACGTTTAATAATGATTGGGAAACTATGATAGAGACTGTGAAAATAGCCATGTCATGATAATAACCTTATTCATGACAGGAACCTTGGTGCAAGGACAATGAGTCTCCAAAAAATACAATGATGAGGTGAAAGTATATAGGAAAAGAAAGTTGGTGACCTTAATGACAATGTTGATCTATATTATAGTGAGACAATGACCAAATTGTATAACAATGATGATGACAAAATACAATGATATGGAAATAACTCTCTAGATATAAAATTGTTCAATTTACAAATGTCATTGTGAACTAACTTTGGTGGGCCCTAAAAGGCCTGATATGTTAAATGCTAAGTTGCACGAAGTGCTGAAACCTTTGGAAGTTTATGAAATGGGTAGGGTTGGAAACGTGACCGCCCAAAAATGGAAATGTTATATATATATATATATAATTTTTTTTTAAAATAAGTTAAAACACAACTTGCAAGAAAAAAAGAATGAGACATGTAAAACCCAGTCTATGTTAACTCTCATAAATCGTTAAATCATTTGAAATCCAATATTATCATTTATAAAGAAGGTTGTACATCCAAGATTATAATATTAACCTATACACATGAGGATTTACATCTAAAATTATCTTTTATACATGGTTATATGTGCTGAAAATGAAGCATAACATATGGTAATGACAAGTACAATTACATATATTATAATCCTAATCGTCATCTTCATTAACAAAATTAGAACAAGTTAATTTTTAAGCAAAACTAGAGTGTGGATTGATTAGAGATAGATTAGTGTGTTGAGTTATTACACATAAAATTTAGTGCTATATTGAATCTATTTTGGCCATAGAAGGGCCCCACAACCTTCTTCAGTGCTTGAGTGAGCCCGCAAAAGAAAAAAGGTCATGCAAATGGGTTAAAATTAATCGAAAATGGGGCAGAATTGGGATGAAACTCCATAGAAACCTATCAATGATGTTTCATTGAAATTTCCAAATCAGGAAACTCCACCCAAATGTTTCAGCTTCATTTCCGTGGCGTTTTGGTGGTGTTTCAGTGTTTCGATGAGTTTTGGGTACGAAGAGTCAAGACACCACCTCAGGGGCCGTTTCTTGCAACACAGGTTAAATGCATCTCATTATGGATGTGCTTTGTGTCTCAACTAAAAAATTAATGATATCCAATAGAAGAATAATTTGGATGGGTTTTCCCCTTTGTAGGGTTTTGCTGAGGTTCCGACAAAAATATTGATGTCTCTTTTGTGCATGATTTTCTTCTAATGTTTGTTTATGTTTCGTTGTAATGTTTAAGCTATTGTTTCTGTTTTCTCATTACCATTTGAAAATGAATGTACATTATTGCATTGCACTTTGGCGTTTTCAATTTATTCCATAAGTGTAGCTTATATGTTTCCTCAATACTCCATTAAAATATATCAATAATGCATTCATTTCATCCACTGTGCAACAAAAATGAATTTATTCCATAAGTGTAGCTTATATGTTTCCTCAATACTCCATTAAAATAGATCAATAATGCATTCATTTCATCCATTGTGCAACAAAAATGAATTTTGACGAGATTTTTAACCAAACAAATAATTTATATAAGTCAATGAGAACCAATGACAAGTTTCCCTGTTTCCCTCGAGCATAGAAAAAGCTTGATTGGGTTAGTTTTATGGAAGAGAAGTGTGTATGTGTTTTTTATTGGAAGCATAGAAAGATTTAGGATGAATAGGAGCATCTTTTGCTTCATAGTCGGGATGGAAAGTTCCACTCATGAAATTCTCTTCAAATAAATTAAAACAAAAACCTTGATCATGAGGTTACAATTGTTGTGAGACATGTCGATCTATGAGTCATGTCTTACATACAAGTGTTATCCATGAGAAACATGTGGAACATATATGGGATTAAGCTTACACATGTTTGAAAGATGGAGGCTCTCTGATTACTTATTATCTTTCCCTCCTCATATACTATTTTTACAAGGTGAACCCATTCTGTATGTTCATGTGATGAAACTGTTGGGAAAGGAATAAAACTACGTGTCCCTTGGATTCAATTTACATCAAATATTATTTCGATGAACATTAGGTCATCATAAAGAGAAAGGGCGGGTTGTGAAATATTTGAAAACTACTTATATCTAGTGTAAATTTGGATATCTAGTTGGTATTTAATTTTCATCATGTCCATTGAATGCATAAAATATGCAATCAACATGAAGATGACCCCAAGAGAGTATGGGAATGAAAAATACACCTTATAAAAATATACAAATGCAATATTAATAACTTGATATATAGTTTTGTTGTTGATTTTTTTAAAGAGTAGAGGAGGAAAATATCAAATAGGATACCTAAAAAAATTTGAAATAAAATATAATAAAAATATATGACTAACTTTAACATTGATTTCACTTTGAAATTTTGATAAATAAATTGTTTATTATAAATCAATTTTTTTCAAAAAAAATCGTTAGATATAGATTATTTTTTATTTTTTTAAACAATATGCTTTTGAAAATCTACTTTAAGTGTTATTTTCTAATTTCTTAATTAGATCATTTCTTCCTGAAAAGGATAAAAAGTTTTCTTGATTGGATAATTTATTCCTGAGAAAGATAAAAAGTTAAAAAATGATAGCATGTTAGAATATCAAAATAAAAAGTTAAAAAATGACAGCATGTTAGAATATCATTTTGATTGGATTCTAACTAGTTGCTCCAATTACCAATTTAGATTACTTATGAGAGTTAGACAATAGTTGAAACTACTAGTCCTGTTTTATAGCTCACATTAACTTTACTTTTCTGGATATCTTTACATAATCATTTACTTTCATAGATATTTTTACATAATCATTGTTATGGTCGTAAAAAATTGTAAAGTAAATTAATGATTTTATAGTTGGAATCAAAGTTGCGAAGCTAATGAAGTGTTGAGACAATGAGTAATATTTTTCCATTTAAAATAAAGATAGAGTTAAAAAGAAAAAAAAAAGAGAAAATGAAAGGCACTGCCAAACTTATAATAATAATAATAGTTATATTAGATACAACTTTTCATTAGTGTATAAACATCTCTACTCTAATACATTCATGACTAATAAATAATAATTATTTAAAAACAGATATATGAATATATTTGAAATCAATAATGATATGAATAACGTATATTAAACTATGTAATTTTTTTAATGTAATTTATATGTATATTTCAATAATAATAATTTTCAAAAAATAAAAAAAATCCAGTTTTTTGGTCTATATAAAATTTTGTCACTTAGATTATAAAAATCAATATTATCAACCATTATTATATTATATTAAATATTTTTGTATGTTAAAAAAACATAATTATATTTATTCTTCTATATTCCATGTTAAATAATACAAAATACCTTTATTATAGACACAAGTGATTAAAATATTTAATATAAAGACTAAAATCAAAGTGTTACAACACTAGTTACATCCTTAATTTTCAAGGACTAACGCGTGCAAAATAGTTAATATCCAATGGATGGTTAGGAAATTTTACTATTTTAAGATTAAATTGATGGTTAATAAATTTTATTCGCAAAATATCTAATTTAATTAATAAATTTTACCACAGAACTAAGTATATCATCGCAGATTTTATAATTTTAATTTTAACATCAAAAAAATGGTGGTTAACGTGCCTTACCAAATTTTAAGTCAAGTCCCGCGTCACGTGGCAACGCCACTCCTAACTTGAAAATGACCATCGACCAGGTCAGCAGTGTGGGCACCAACGGAGTCTGGGATGGCAGGTGCATTAAAACGGCTATGATGTAGTTTGAGAGGGAAAGAGCCAATTTAAAAAACCATAGCCGTTGTGGGCAAGAATAAATGAATGGACATTAAAACGATTATGATGAGGTTTGGGAAAGTCAATTGAGAAAAGCATAGCCGTTGAGGACATGAAGAAATGGACAACGATTGATGTTTTCCATTCATCCAGAGACGCAAGCAAGCCCATATACAGGTGCACATCTGAGTTACAACTGATGGTTAATCTCTTGGCATCGAGAAGGAGAATGTAAAGCCTTTGTGACACCAATGCGAATGGAGTACATAGAATCCTCACTATCCTCACCATGCATGTCGAAGCAATTCAAAGGAAATTTCTGTAAATTGGGAGCATGGTGGTTCATTTCGTCCAGGTGATCGAGCTCGGCATAGGAGTTATGTCATCAAGCTCCGATTCCATTAATGGTATATATACATATGGATTATCTCTATTCATGAAAATAGATATGTATTTGTCTTCATCAATTTTGTATACTGGTAATCGCTTCTGCATTCAAACTGAGCAGAATTCAGCTACACAGCAGTGCATAGAGGATGGTGAGTTGTTGTGTTCGGTTGGGCTGAGCAGAGAACAGTAGAATGCCATAGAGAACGGCATAGAGGTGGTGGGTTGCTGAGCAGAGCACAACAGACTGCTACAGAGCATGGCATAGAGGGCGGTGGGTTGTTGATTTTGTGCTGATGCAGTGCACCTTGTTGATTTGTCCCTTTTCGTTTTTTATTTCTTCTTCTTTTTTCTTAGTCTGTGAATGCTTTAGCAATATCCATCGTTATTTCTCAGTTCTTGCTCATAGTATATTTGTGGGCTTTTCTTTTATTCTCTTTTTTTATTGTTTAGATTTGCTTCTATCTGGGAGATGGATGGTTGGCCTTCTTACACCGTATAGCCACATATTGTGTAATTGTTTATTTTGCACATCACACATGCGCTCTTTGTTTTGGGTATATTTTTTGGTGCGCGTGCAGGGTTAGAAAAGATTGCTGAGGAGCTCAAGTGGAAACGTTGGACTACCATAATGTTAATACTCAAATCTGAAGGATGCTTCTCATATACTTTACACTGAGCTCTACTCTAGTTTCTAAATAATTTATGTTGTATTTTTAATCAAAATTTAGGTAAGCTATTCTGGAAACCAAGTTACGAAAATAAATTAAAACCATATTTATTTGTTGAATTCTTCCTCTTGAATGTTTTTTCACTGTTTTCTACTTGGATTCTTAACGAAATCCTAAGTAAGCTTCCCTCTCTCCTAACCAAATTTTAAATCACCTTTCCCAACACTATTCCAAATTCGCGACTACTTGACATGATATTCTCTCTTAAGAAGTTCAGGCTTTATTTTAATTTTTTGATGAAAACCTTATATTGCATGGAGAGCCTGGAGATGATGAGAATGTCCCCGTATTGAGGCAACTTATGGGTGAAACAAGCATTCAAAAGTCGAAACTGATTAAGAAAAAATAAAACCAAGACCGCACCACTATCATTTTTATAAGTTGTTAATTGTTATTGTAGAAACAATTCACATAATCAACACTGAATGCCTTCCTAAGTAAAAGGATAAAAGCTCCATGGCTTCTAGTTCGGGGACAATAACATTGTATGCTGATTCTTTCCTTCGTTTACGTTTTCTTCAGCTTATTGAGAATTTTGTTGATCCATTTCAATCTCAAAATATATATAGTTATTTATACATATATCGTTATATTTCAAAGGTCAGTAATTAGATATACATAAATATTTTATATTTATTGGAGGCTGGATGATAGAATTGTATTGTATTTTTTTAACCATCAAGAAAGTGACCTTAAGAAAGTGCTATTTTATTAGAGGAAGAAACAAAATGGTTTCAACATATTTGTTTTTGTTTGTAATTTGGCTTTTCACAATCACTATGAAGATGAGATTTTATGGTGAGATCTTACTCTGTTTAAAGTAAATGTTTATGCACGATCAGTTTGGATAATTTTTATTATAAACTATTGTTATTTTTTTAGTCAAAATTAAATTAAATTGTAAATAATATTTATTATTGATATATTTAAATGATATTTTGTGCATTTGTATTTATTAGATTGGGGAGAATCAGTATTTTGAGGAAATTTCATTGAATTGTTTTGAATATGAGTGATAATAAGATGCAAGGGGATGAGTGATAATAAGATGAAAGAAGATAAATGTGAAGAGGGAAATGTGGGTAGATAGTAAGAATGGGAAAGTGGGGAAGAGATAGGCAGAGGGAGACAAGAGGAGAGAGTGAGTAAGTTTGTCTACAGGTGTGAGAGATTGAGGGAGAGAAGGAGATGAGTGATAGGGTGAGAGATGTAGAAAAGGATATCTCTAGTGGGAGAGAGGTAAAAATAGAGATTGGTAGAGCGAGAAAGAGATGTCAAAGACAGAGGGGAAGATGGAGAAAAAGAGGGAGTGAGGGGTAGAGAGATAGAGCTTGAGATGGAATTTTTGAAAGACATATTAAGCAAGGTAAGTAAGGATAGTAGGAGAGGAAGCGAGAGGGGCAAATGTAGAGAGATGGGCAGTGAGGAGAGAGAGAGAGTGAGAGAGAGGGAGGAGGAGAGAGAGAGAGAGAGAGAGAGAGAGAGAGGTGGGAGGCGGAGAGGGAAGGGAGGAAGAGGGGGCAGCGAGTGAGAGGGAGGAGGAGGAGGAGGAAGGTGAGAGGGAGAGGGAGGCGGAGGAGAAAGAGATTGAGATGAATTTTTGAAAGACATATTAAGCAAGTTATGTAAGGATAGTAGGAGAGGAAGTGAGAGGGACAAAGGTAGAGAGATGGGCAGTGAGGATAGAGAGAGAGAGAGCGGGGGGGTGGGGGAGGAGAAAGAGAGTGAGAGAGGGGGGGAGGGGGGCAGAGGGGGAGGTGGGAGAGAGGGAAGGGGAGGAGGAGGAAGGGAGAGAGCGGGAGTGAGAGGGAGGGGAGGAGGTGGAGGAAGGTGAGAGAGAGGGAGGGAGGGGAGAGGGGAGAGAGAGATAAATGGAGGAGGGAGGAGGGCAGGGGGCGAGAGAGAGAGGGCGGGGAGAGAGAGAGAGAGAGGGAGGGGGAAGGTAGGGGAGGAGGTGGAGGTGGAGGGGGAGGGGGAGAGAGGGAGGTGGAGGGGGACGGGGATGGGGACAGAGGGAGGCGGAGGTGAGGGAGGGAGAGAGAGAAGGAGGGAGGGGGAGAGAGGGAGGTGGAGGTGGAGGGGCAGGGGGAAAGAGGGAGGCAGAGGAAAGGGAGGGAGAGAGAGAAGGAGGGAGGGGGAGGAGGAGAAAGAGAGAGAGAGGGGGGGGATGGGGGAGGGAGAGAGGGGAGAAGGGGAGGAGTAGGTGGCAGCGAGTGAGAGGGAGGAGGAGAAGGAAGTTGAGAGGTAGAGGGATAGGGAGGGGGGAGAGAGGGAGAGGGGGAGGGAGAGGGAGGGGGAGAGGGGTGAGAGAGAAGGGGAGGAGGAGGGGGAAGCGAGTGAGAGGGAGGAGGAGGAGGAGGAAGGTGAAAGGGAGAGGGAGAGGGAGAGGGGAGAGGGAGAGGGACAAGGGAGAGAGGGAGGGGGGAGAAAGAGAGGTGAAGGAGAGGGAGGGAGAGAGAGGGATAGGTAGGGGAGGAGGTGGAGGGGGACGGGAGGAAGAGGGAGAGGAGGGAGAGGGAGATGGACACCGAGTGAGAGGGAGGAGGAGTAAGGTGAGAGGGGGAGGGAGAGGGAGCGGGAGGGAGGAAGGTGGAGTGGGATGGGGAGAGAGGGAGGTGAAGGAGAGAGAGAGAGAGAGCGGAGGAGGAGGAGAAAGAGAGAGAGGGGGGGGGAAGGGAGAGAGTGCCGAAGGGGAGGAGGAGGGGGCAGCGAGTGAGAGGGAGGAGGAGTAGGAAGGTGAGAGGTAGAGGGAGAGGGAGGGGGGAGAGAGGGGGAGGGAGAGGTAGGCGGAGAGGGCAGAGAAAGAAGGGGAGAAGGAGGGGGTAGCGAGTGAGAGGGAGGAGGAAGAGGAGGAAGGTGAGAGGGAGAGGGAGAGTGAGAGGGAGAGGTAGGGGAGGAGGTGGAGGGAGAGGGGAAGAGAGAGGAGGAGGGATGGGGAGGAGGAGGGGTTGGGGAGGAAGAGGGAGGGGAGGGAGAGGGAGATGGAGAGGTAGGGGAGGAGGGGGAGAGGGAGGGGGAGGGGGAGAGAGGGAGGTGGAGGAGAGGGAGGGAGAGAGAGGAGGAGGGATGGGGAGGAGGAGGGGGAGGGGAGGAAGAGGGAGGGAAGGGAGAGGGAAAGAGTTGCTTGCCTTCCTTTCGGTGTGTTGATTGCGTTGCTTGACTTCCTTCCAGTGAGCAGTGCTAGTGAAAAAAGCTAGATGTTAGTGCAGCGAGAGGCGATTAGTCCATGTCGTGAAACACATGGGGAGCGTTGAACCCAATGTTCAACAATCTCCCCCCCAACGTGAGCTAGGTGAGTTTCAAACTCGAGACTTGTCTCTCTGATACCACTTGTTGAAATCACGATTGCTGTTACACCAAAACCCGCAGGTATTAGTCTCTGTTACAATCCCCATAGTTAGGATCCACAAGAGGCGGTTAGCCCATGTCGCGAAACACACAGGGAGTGTTGAACCGAATGTCCAACAAAATTATTGTAAGCATTTAACATTCATATTTCAACTCAATTAAAAAATGATTCCTTATGGTACAAAGATCACTTATATATTTGTAAGAATTCCCAACGAAAAAAATATATTCTTTTGGAATTGTACACTTCTCCCTTAGGAGGACACTCAAGAATTTTAAAAACTTACCATAGGGTGAAGAATTTTTTTTTTGAGATGGCCCTAAATCTGATATTCAAAAATTTTTAGCGGAATGTTCGGTTTGCCAAACATTTATTAGAGAAAGCATATTTAAATGAAAATTTAAATTTGGTACTTTCAAAATTACAAAGTAATCCTTTTCCAAGGGACGTGTCCCTTCATAGGCTCAGGCACTAGAAATTGAAGTTGGTCTTCTTCTATTTGAGATCAATAAAGTGAGTGAAGTTTGAGTGGTTCATATGGAAATAAATTGATCCATGGTCCATACAACAATCAATCTTTTTGTGGTGTTCATGGTAAACAATTCTTCTATGTTTTCATATTAGAGGCTCGCATTCCATTACAAGGCTCATATTCTATTTCAAAGGTCGCATTATCTTATAGGAGTCACATTCCAATACAAAGGGCACACTTTCTAATTTATTGGTTGTATTCTCATTGAATCATGTTTCAGTTACTTGTAATCTATGTAGTAGCTCGCTCCAGTTATGACATGAATTATCTATGGAAGCACACTCTTCCTGGTTACCATATCATAGTGACATGATATTGAATCATTGGCTTTGTTTGACTATAATTTAGTATCCGTTTCATGACTATGGAGAATCACATCATTATAGTGATTGGGATAATAGGGATATGAATCGAATTCATAACTGTGGTGATTGAGACCACTGTAGCTCCTTAGTATCATAATAATTATAGTTTATAGTGGAATTGTGGTTCACATCATAGCTAATTACAATGAACCATTTTCTAAAGCGTTGCATTCTCTGAACTATAATACATAACACACACATTGTCATAAAAAAATATGTGTTGTGGCATCATGGTTGGAGTTACTCTATTAGTGGAATCATTGTCCTTTGTAGTGGCATCATTTTTCAATATAGTGGTATCGTGGAAGTAAATATTTTGTGTTCATCATGTAACTTTGATATGACTTGCATCAATGATGTGTAAAGTGTATATGTCATAAGCGGACACTATACTTTGTGAGCAGTCACCTGTTGACATAAATACTATGATATAAACTACAATGAGACTCTTATATATGACTTTGTTATGTTGAACATTATATTGATATGGAAAGTTCGAAAATATGATAGAATAATCGTATGGAACATAACAATGATCTAGATATGTGTAATGAATCAGAGATTCATTTATAATTTTGATATGGTAGTAAATATTAGATATTAAAGTGACAATTTTTATACCATGAAGGAAAGGACCCTAACCATTTAGGGTTATTTTAATGTGTCGTTATTCATGATCTTGCTCTTATAGGATATTACTTCCTTTATTAAAGAGTAATTCAGTGATCCATGTGTTAGAGGCATGTTTAATAATGATTGGGAAACTATGATAGAGACTATGAAAATAGCCATGTCATGATAATAACCTTATTCATGACAGTAACCTTGGTGCAAGGACAATGAGTCTCCAAACAATACAATGATAAGGTGAAAGTATATAGGAAAAAAAGTTGGTGACCTTAATGACAATGTTGATCTATATTACAGTGAGACAATGACCAAATTGTATAACAATGATGATGACAACATACAATGATATGGAAATAACTCTCTAGATATCAAATTGTTCAATTTACAAATGTCATCGTGAACTAACTTTGCTGGGCCCTAAACGACGTGATATGTTAAATTCTAAGTTGAACGAAGCGCTGAAACCTTTGGAAGTTTATGAAATGGGTAGGGTTGGAAACGTGACCGCCCAACTATATATATTTTTTTTAAAAATAAGTTAAAACACAACTTGCAAGAAAAAAATAATGAGACATGTAAAACCCGGTCTATGTTAACTCTCATAAATCATTAAATCATTTGAAATCCAATATTATCATTTATAAAGGAGGTTGTACATCCAAGATTATAATATTAACCTATACACATGAGGCTTTACATCTAAAATTATCTTTTATACATGGTTATATGTGCTGAAAATGAAGCATAAAATATGGTAATGACAAGTACAATTACATATATTATAATCCTAATCGTCATCTTGATTAACAAAATTAGAACAAGTTAATTTTTAAGCAGAATTAGAGCGTGGATTGATTAGAGATAGATTAGTGTGTGGAGTTATTACACATAAAATTTAGTGCTATATTGAATCTATTTTGGCCATATAAGGGCCCCACAACCTTCTTCGGTGCTTGAGTGAGCCCGCAAAAGAAAAAAGGTCATGGAAATGGGTCAAAATTAGTCGAAAATGGGGCAGAATTGGGATGAAACTCCATAGAAACCTATCAACGACATTTCATTGGAATTTTCAAATCAGGAAACTCCACCCAAATGTTTCAGCTTCATTTCAGTGTTTCGATGAGTTTTGGGTATGAAGAGTCAAGACACCACCTTGGGGGCCGTTTCTTGCAACACATGTTAAATGCATCTCATTATGGATGTGCTTTGTGTCTCAACTAAAAAATTAATGAATATCCAATAAAAGAATAATTTGGATGGGTTTTCCCCTTTGTAGGGTTTTGCTGAGGTTCCGACAAAAATATTGATGTCTCTTTTGTGCATGCTTTTCTTCTAATGTTCATTTATATTTTGTTGTAATGTTGAAGTTATTGTTCTTTCTACACAATTGCTAATAATTGAATATGTTGTGGGGTGAATGTTCAAAAATTCAATTATCAATAGAAAATAATAATATAGACCTAAAAAATAAACAGTTGAGTCACTATTTATCAATTATACACCAAGTGATTATATTACTCGTATTTACATAACTCTGAAATCATTGTTTTGTTTCATGTTGTTTCCGTTTTCTCATCACCATTTGAAAATGAATGTACATTATTGCATCACACTTTGGCGTTTCAAATTTATTCCATAAGTGTAGCTTATATGTTTCCTCAATACTCCATTAAAATAGATCAATAATGCATTCATTTCATCCATTGTGCAACACAACTGAATTTTGACGAGATTTTTCACCAAACAAATAATTTATGGAAGTCAATGAGAACCAATGACAAGTTTCCATGTTTCCCTCGAGCATAGAAAAATCTTGATTGGGTTATTTTTATGGAAGATAAGTGTGTCAATGAGAACCAATGACAAGTTTCCATGTTTCCCTCGAGCATAGAAAAATCTTGATTGGGTTATTTTTATGGAAGATAAGTGTGTATGTGTTTTTTATTGGAAGCATAGAAAGATTTAGGATGAATAGTAGCATCTTTTGCTTCATAGTTGGGATGGAAAGTTCCACTCATGAAATTCTCTTCAAATAAATTAAAACACAAACCCTGATCATGAAGTTACAATTGTTGTGAGACATGTCCATCTATGATTCATGTCTTACATACAAGTGTTTTCCATGAGAAACATGTGGAACATATATGGGATTAAGCTTACACATGTTTGAAAGATGGAGGCTCTCTGATTACTTATTATCTTTCCCTCCTCATATCCTATTTTTACAAGGGGAACCCATTATGTATGTTCATGTGATGAAACTGTTGGGAAATGAATAAAACTACGTGTCCCTTGGATTCAATTTACATCAAATATTATTTCGATGAACATTAGGTCATCATAAAGAGGAAGGGCGGGGTGTGAAATATTTGGAAACTACTTATATCTAGTGTAAATTTGGATATCTAGTTGGTATTTAATTTTCATCTTGTCTATTGAATGCATAAAATATGCAATCAACATGAAGATGACCCCAATAGAGTATGGGAATGAAAAATACACCTTATAAAAATATACAAATACAATATTAATAACTTGATATATAGTTTTGTTGTTGATTTTTTTAAAGAATAGAGGAGGAAAATATCAAATAGGATACCTAAAAAAATTAGAAATAAAATATAATAAAAATATATGACTAACTTTAACATTTATTTCACTTTGAAATTTTGATAAATAACTTGTTTATTATAAATCAACTTTTTTCAAAAAAAATCGTTAGATATAGACTATTTTTTATTCTTTTAAACAATATGCTTTTGAAAATCTACTCTAAGTGTTATTTTCTAATTTCTTAATTAGATCATTTCTTCCTGAAAAGGATAAAAAGTTTTCCTGATTGGATAATGTATTCCTAAAAAAGATAAAAAGTTAAAAAATGATAGCATGTTAGAATATCAAAATAAAAAGTTAAAAAATGATAGCATGTTTGAATATAATTTTGATTGGATTCTAACTAGTTGCTCCAATTACCAATTTAGATTACTTATGAGTTAGACAATAGTTGAAACTCCTAGTCATGTTTTATAGCTCACATTAACTTTACTTTTCTAGATATATTTACATAATCATTTACTTTCATAGATATTTTTACATAATCATTGTTACGGTCGTAAAAAATTGTAAATTAAATTAATGATTTTATAGTTCGAATCAAAGTTATGAAGCTAATGAAGTGTTGAGACAATGAGTAATAGTTTTCCATTTAAAATATTGAGAATGTATGAGGCGGGTTGTTATAGCACTCATCACAAGTTCAATTCCCTTCGGGGTGATGTATCTGGACATGTTGATAAAGAGAGAGTTAAAAAGAAAAAAAAGAGAGAATGAAAGGTATATTAGATACAACTTTTCATTAGCGTATAAACATCTCTACTCTAATACTTTCATGACTAATAAATAATAATTATTTAAAAACAGATATATGAATATATTTGAAATCAATAATGATATGAATAACGTATATTAAACTATGTAATTTTTTTAATGTAATTTATATGTAAATTTCAATAGTAATAATTTTCAAAAAATAAAAAAAATCCAGTTTTTTGATCTATATAAAATTTAGTCACTTAGATTATAAAAATCAAAATTATCAACCATTATTATATTATATTAAATATCTTTATATCTTAAAAAAACATAATTATATTTATTCTTCTATATTCTATGTTAAATAATACAAAATACCTTTATTATAGACACAGGTGATTAATATATTAACGTGCCTTACCAAATTTGAGGTCAGTGCCACGTCACGTGGCAACGCCACTCCTAACTTGAAAATGACCATCGACCAGGTCAGCAGTGTGGGCTCCAGCAGAGTCTGGGATGGAAGGTGTATTAAAACGACTATGATGTAGTTTGGGAGGGAAAGAGAAAATTTAAAAAACCATAGCCGTTGTGGTCAAGAATAAATGAATGGGCATTAAAACGATTATGATGTGCTTTGAGAAAGTCAATTGAGAAAAGCATAGCCGTTGAGGACATGAAGAAATGGATAAGGATTGATGTTTTCCATTCATCCAGAGACGCAAGCAAGCCCATATACAGGTGCACATATGAGTTACAACTGATGGTTGATCTCTTGGCATCGAGAAGGAGAATGCAAAGCCTTTGTGAAACCAACGCGAATGGAGTACATAGAATCCTCACAATCCTCACCATGCATGTCGAAGCAATTCAAAGGAAATTTCTGTAAATTGGGAGCATGGTGGTTCATTTCGTCCAGGTGATTGAGCTCGGCATAGGAGTTATGTCATCAAGCTCCGATTCCATTAATGGTATATATAAATATGGATTTTCTTTATTCATGAAAATAGATATGTATTTATCTTCATCAATGTTGTATACCGCTAATCGCTTTTGCATTCAAACTCAGCAGAATTCCACTACACAGCAGTGCATAGAGGATGGTGGGTTGTTTTGTTCGGTTGGGCTGAGCAGAGCACAGTATAATACCATAGATAACGGCATAGAGGGCGGTGGGTTGCTGAGCAGAGCACAACAGACTGCTATAGAGCACGACATAGAGGGCGGTGGGTTGTTGATTTTGTGCTGATACAGTGCACCTTGTTGATTTGTCCCTTTTTGTTTTTCATTTCTTCTTTTTTCTTAGTCTGTGAATGCTTTAGCAATATCCATCTTTATTTCTCAGTTCTTGCTCGTAGTATATTTTTGGGCTTTTATTTTATTTTATTTTTTTATTGTTTATATTTGCTTCTCTCTGGGAGATGGGTGGTTTGCCTTCTTACTGGAGGGGGATGGGGAGAGAGGGAGGCGGAGGAGAGAGAGAGAGAAAGAGAGAGAGAGGGGGGAGGGGGGGGGGAGGGAGATAGGGGAGAAGGGGAGGAGGAGGGGAGGGGGAGGCTGGTGGTGGGGGGGAGGGAGGAGGAGGAGGAAGGTGGGGGGGTAGAGGGAGAGGGGAGGGGGGGGGGGAGAGAGAGGGGGGAGGGAGAGGAGACGGGAGGGAGGGAGGGGAGAGAGAGAGATAGGGAGGGAGGAGGAGGAGGAGGAAGGTGAGAGGGAGAGGGAGAGGGAGAGGGAGGGGGGGTAGAGGGAGAGGGAGAGGTAGGGGAGGAGGTGGAGGGGGAGGGGAAGAGAGGGAGGCGGAGGAGAGGGAGGGAGAGAGAGGAGGAGGGAGGGGGAGGAGGAGGGGGAGGAGGAGGGGGAGGGGAGGGAGAGGGAGATGGACATCGAGAGAGAGGGAGGAGTAGGAAGGTGAGAGGGGGATGTGGAAAGAGGGAGGCGAAGGAGAGAGAGAGAGAAAGAGAGAGAGAGGGGGGGAGGAGGAGAAAGAGAGAGAGAGAGGGGGGGGAGGGAGAGAGGGCAGAAGGGGAGGAGGAGGGGGCAACGAGTGAGAGGGAGGAGGAGGACACCGAGTGAGAGGGAGGAGGAGGAAGGTGAGAGGGGGAGGGGGAGGGAGAGGGAGGGGGGAGGGAGGGAAGAGGGGGAGAGATAGAGAGAAAGAGAGAGAGAGGGGGGGGGAGGGAGAGAGGGAAACGAGTCAGAGGGAGGAGGAGGAGGAAGGTGAGAGGTAGAGGGAGAGGGAGGGGGGAGAGAGGGGGAGGGAGAGGGAGGGGGAGAGGGGAGAGAGAGAAGGGGAGGAGGAGAGGGAAACGAGTGAGAGGGAGGAGGAGGAGGAAGAAGGTGAGAGGGAGAGGGAGAGGGAGGGGAGGAGGTGGAGGGGTAGGGGGAGAGAGGGAGGCGAAGGAGAGGGAGGGAGAGAGAGGAGGAGGGAGGGGGAGAAGGAGGGGGAGGGGAGGGAGAGGGAGATGGATAGGTAGGGGAGGAGGTGGAGGGGGAGGGCGAGAGAGGGAGGTAGAGGAGAGGGAGGGAGAGAGAGTAGGAGGGATGGGGAGGAGGAGGGGGAGGGGAGGAAGAAGGAGGGGAGGGAGAGGGAGAGGGTTTCTTGCCTTCCTTCCAGTGAGCAGTGCTAGTGAGAAAAGATAGTTGTTAGCCTAGCAAGAGGCGGTTAGTCCATGTCTTGAAACACATGGGGAGCGTTGAACCCAATGTTCAAAAGTCTCCCCTCCAATGTGAGCTAGGTGAGTTTCGAACTCGAGACTTGTCTCTCTGATACCACTTGTTGAAATCACGATTGCTGTTAGACCAAAACCCGCAGGTGTTAGTCTCTTCTACAATCACCAGAGTTAGGATCCACGAGAGGCGGTTAGCCCATGTTACGAAACACACGGAGAGCGTTGAACCCAATGTCAAACAAAATGATTGTAAACATTTAACATTCATATTTCAGCTCAATTAAAGAAAGATTCCTTATGGTACAAAGATCACTTATATCTTTGTAAGAATTCCCAACTAAAACAAAATATTCTTTTGGAATTGTACACTTCTCCCTTAGGAAGACACTCAAGAATTTTAAAAACATACCACAGGCTGAAGAATTTTTTTTTTGAGATGGCCCTAAATCTGATATTCAAAATTTTTTAGCGGAATGTTTTGTTTGCCAAACATTTATTAGAGAAAGCATATTTAAATGAAAAATTAAATTTGGTACTTTAAAAATTACAAAGTAATCCTTCTCCAAGGGACATGTCCCTTCATAGGCTCAGGAACTATAAATGGAAGTTGGTCTTCTTCTATTTGAGATGAATAAAGTGAGTGAAGTTTGAGTGGTTCATATGGAAATAAATCGATCCATGGTCCATACAACAATTAATCTTTTTGTGGTGTTCATGGTAAACAATTCTTCTATGTTTTCATATCAGAGGCTCACATTCTATTACAAGGCTCATATTCTATTTCAAAGGTCGCATTATCTTATCGGACTCACATTCCAATAAAAAGGGCACACTTTCTAATTTATTGGTTGTATTCTCATTGAATCGTGTTTCAGTTACTTGTAATCTATGTAGTAGCCCACACCAATTATGACATGAATTATTTGTGGAAGCACACTCTTCCTGGTTACCATATCATAGTGACATGATATTGACTCATTGGCTTTGTTTGACTATAATTTAGTATCCCTTGCATGACTATGGAGAATCACATCACTATAGTGACTGGGATAATAGGGATATGAATCACATTCATAATTGTGGTGATTGAGACCACTGTAGCTCCTTAATATCATAATAATTATAGTTTATAGTGGAATTGTGGTTCACATCATAGTTAATTACAATGAACCATTTTCTAAAGGGTCACATTCTCTAAACTATAATCCATAACACACACATTGTCATAAAAAAATATGTATTGTGGCATCATGGTTGGAGTTACTCTATTAGTGGAATCATGGTCCTTTGTAGTGGCATCATTTTTCAATATAGTGGCATCGTGGAAGTACATATTTTGTGTTCATCATGTAACTTTGATATGACTTGCATCAATGACGTGTAAAGTGAATATGTCATAAGCTTACACTATACTTTGTGAACAGTCACCTGTTGACATAAATACTATGATATAAACTACAGTGAGACTCTTATATATGACTTCGTTATGTTGAACATTATATTGATATGGAAAGGTAGAAAGTATGATAGAATAATCATATGGAACATAACAATGATCTAGATATGTGTAATGACTCAGAGATTCATTTTTAATTTTTATATGGTAGTAAATATTGGGCGGAAACCCGAACCTGGGTTACACTTTTGTGAGAATTCGGGTTGAAATTTTTTTTCGGACCTAGTTCGGCCAAAAATTTTATCGAGTTCGGCCGAACTATGAATTAGTTCACTAACTCGTTTTTTAATTTTCACGAACTCGTGATTCCGTTGGCTCGACTTGTCCACCGAAGGCGTGGCAACAAAATTTTTATTTGAGATTGGAAAACCGGCAATAAAGTTCTACGAACTTACATTTAAAATAGTTCGAATCGAACTATTTTCTATAAATAAATCGCTCAAGTTACGTGGTTTATTGTTCCCATCGTTGTCGCTATTACTGCCATCAAGTCGTCCCACAAGCCGTCGTTTTTCATTGCTGTTGTTTGTCCTCACACGTATCGGTCATCGGGTGTTACGAATTCTGCTCGTCGTCCTCGTCGCCGCAATGGTCATCAGGTATTACGAATTCTCTCGTCGTATTTTACTGATGTGTATGTTCAGGTTTTTACGTAAATGATTTGATAATTTTTTTACTGATTTTTTTACACTTAGATTTTTTTGCACATCCCCTTCATTCTCAGCGAACTTCGGTACCCGCTGAAACAAGAAAATCCGACGAAACCAATTGCTTCTTAGTTTTAAACAAGTTACTGTCAGTTTTCGATAAGGTTAAACACAGAAATACAAATTCTAAAGCGTTATCTGCTCAGTACATTCTGCTCTCAATTTGAGTCTTCCCAGTACATTATGTTCAGGTTTTTACGTAAATTAGAAATACCACAAGAACCGTAACACCTCTTCCACACAGCTCAGTAATTTACAACCTCATCCGCTCTTAAAACCACGAATCACTGGAGATATGTCTATTCCCATACACCTCATCCACTCTTAAAATACACTGAAAATAGTGTTTTTTTTCTCTTGAAAAAAAAATACTGAAAACAATGTTTTTTTATATATACTGAAAACAATGTTTTTTTAATATACTGAAAACTGGAGATATGTCTGTTTATATATACTGAAAACAATTTTTTTTTATATATACTAAAAACAATGTTTTTTCACTGGAGATATGTCTGTTCCCATACACCTCATCCGCTCTTAAAATACACTGAAAATAGTGTTTTTTTTCTCTTGAAAACAAAATACTGAAAACAGTGTTTTTTTATATATACTGAAAACAATGTTTTTTTAATATACTGAAAACTGGAGATATGTCTGTTTATATATACTGAAAACAGTGTTTTTTATATATACTGAAAATAGTGTTTTTTCACTGGAGATATGTCTGTTCCCATACACCTCATCCGCTCTTAAAATACACTGAAAATAGTGTTTTTTTTCTCTTGAAAAAAAAATACTGAAAACAGTGTTTTTTTATATATACTGAAAATAGTGTTTTTTTATATATATTGAAAACAGTGTTTTTTTAATATACTGAAAACTATT